>OZ010736.1:79121269-79223469 GCA_963932295.1 Tipula lateralis | reverse complement strand
TGTTTTGAATGTGTTTATTATACAACATGTCTAGTGTAGTGGTTCGACTAGGTAAACAAATTATAATAATTGACAAAATGAACTATAGATTCTTTATAGCATCGTGCGTATAACTCCAATTATTAAACTAGCTGAGATAAATCATATTAACTAAATTGACTGATCAAAATACATTATCTCATGAGGTGTTTAAATCAAATTGATTTTATTAGTTCAAAAATAAGTAATAATATAGTAAGAGAGTTTTTGGTTTAGATTTCACTTTGAATAAACTTTAGTTAAGCGGATCTTTTGCTTTTGAAGCGCTAATTTTTATTATGAGTGTCATTTTTAAGAACTTAAACTGTGCTACTGTTTTGAGTTCAAAATTCAGTAAATTTTTCAAAAGAACTGCCTCTGCACATTCGATCGAACTTAAAACTTGCTCGACATCTCTCGATTCATCAAAACCACAAAATTTAATAAATAAATACGATTATTGTAGTGTTTTCCAATCACCGACGTATTTCAAAGTTATTGACTTATTTGACGCCATCTTGAATAAGTCAGTCAAACTGTTCCAATTGATTTTGGTGACTTATTTTGACAACCACTAATCAAACCAAATTTTACAAATTATTTTTTAATTGAATACAATGTTGTACTGTTTTCTTTTCATATCCAGAACAAATGTTTGAATTTAACTATAGAAAATTTTATATTGCAATTTATACAAATTCATAAATAAAATTAATTCAAGTTTGTTTGTTTGTTTGTTTGACATTTATTATTAATGCGAGTTGACAATCGTGTTTACATGATCAAATAAATTTACATGATCAAATAAGTATTCTGCTGAAAGAAAAAGATAGAAAATAAGTCACCTCGATAGCAGACTTATTTGAATAAGTCGGTATAAGCAAATAAGTCGCTGTTGTGGGTAGGCTAGTTAATACCCACCGCACTTAATAAAGAGACTTTTAAGAATTTAGTAACTTATTAATTTTTATTTATTTATAGAGTTTAAATTTAATTTTCAAAAACAATTTTGTTGGTTGTACCAATAACTCATATAAGAGACTGTTCTATTTTATTATAATTTTTTTCATTTTATAACATTTACAAATACAATTACTTCTAATATTATAAATGTATTTATCATCTAAAGAATATAATACCATCACAAATATCACTACTGTCAAGTTGCCAATAGCGGGAACGTATTCGTACATTTGGTATACACTATACTCGAGTACCATTGTATATATATATTTGTACACCACTTTGTAATTACGCGCTGTATTACCTATACTACTTTGATTTGTAATTACGAAAATTGTTATGTATAAATAATAAATTTATATTACGCGACCTAATTAGCTGCGATGGGTACAGCTACAATACTCCCTCCGCAGCGTTAGCGTCAATAACCAGTAGATTGGATAACACTATCCGTCTGTATTGCTGTTGACATTATGATTATGTTGATACTACGAAAATTTTACACGATTATGGTTTCTCAGAGGAAGAGTTTTTTCTAGTGTTTCAGTCACGTATGCCGGTTTGATTCTTTCGATAGAGATAGAAATATTTTACCTTTTATCTCTACGATAAAATATTTGCGAAGCTTTTTAATCACCTTATATGGACCTTCATATGGAGCTGTTAGACCAATTTTAACTTTATCCACGCGGACGAATACGAAGTCGCAGTCTATCAAGTCTTTGTGAATAAATATGCTGTCCTTTGGAGGGGTTCGTGGCTGCTTAGGTACGATATTGTGCATCAACTCTTTAAGTTTCCCGACCAGTGACATAGGATCAGTTGATAACACGGGCTCAGAATGCATTAAAAGATCTCCAGGAACCTTTGGTGTTTGTCCGTAGACAAGGTTCGCTGGAGTGCACCCTAGGCCATCTTTAACCGAAGTTCGTATTCCAAGAAGAATAAAGGGGAGTTCGTAACTCCAATTAATGGTGTTTTCGCGAGCATAGAGAGCGGCTTTAAGCTACCGATGGAAACGCTCCACCATTCCGTTTGAATTTGGATTGTAACTTGACGTTCGTATTCTGTAGGAACCAAGCATTTTTCTAAATTCTTGGAAAAGGTTGCTCTCAAATTGACTGCCTTGGTCAGTCGTTATCTCTAATGGTACACCAAACCGAGAAATGTACTGGTCGACGAAAGCATGTATTACAGTCGATGTTTTCATATCCACAAGTGGAATTGCTTCTGGCCATCGTGTGAAACGGTGTATTGTGGTTAAAATGAATGAATAACCGTTTGAAGGTTGTTGCTTTACATACATAACTATGGTACAACAACAACAACCACATACTCGTACATTGTACATCGGTCACATAAATATGTTCCCATCAAATTATGCGATTTCATCATAATGTTGATTAGGTCTTATTACCCAGTATGATACGGCGAGTACATAAATGCACATAGTGACCTAATTAAAATGTGCGATCAGCTAATGTATATATACGAGTAATTTGTTATTGTAAATATATAATAACAACTTAACATGTATATAAAGAAATATTTTTATTTAAAATAAAGAGTTTAAAATCAGCAGTCAAGCATTTTATATCTCACTAGTTAAACAGTCTTTAGTGTTAAGCTGTTAACTAGTTTTAGGTCTTAATTCACTTTACAGTAGTGAATTATTACATTGGTCCTTCGAGCCGGATAAACATCTACCGGCAATAGTATTTATGAAACAGTGAAAAGCCCCCACCCGTGGTACGCGCACTGTCCCATAAATAAAATTCATCTGCAATTAACATCAATACGAAGATATTAGGCGTTGTCTAGGCCAAAACAGAGACACAACAACACAAAAATTACTCACTATAGCCACTAACCACATCTCGACCGGACACAACATCATCCAGTCGCGCTATAGCAGCATAACATCATTCCGTCGTCGTATAAACGAAGAACTTCTTCGTTTTGTTTTTTCTCTCTACCCAAATAACATCCAATCGAGATCGTCAGTGTGGACGCACTTCTGCAAAGTCAGTCGGACGTTTGTGAAGAGCTGCTTCAAAACATCGCTAAAATCAAGCGCGATGATGGTCGACCGATCACCAGGGGTTTCTACAACACGATCAAAAGGAATATTGAAGCGCAATATCAAAAATATTGCGATAACGACAAACAGATTGTCGAACTTGGAACGTTATCCAAAACACATTCCTATTTGGACGAGCGCCAAGAGATAAAACGGGTATACACAAAAGCGATGGACGACATCCGCGACCTTGAAGAGAACATTTCCAAGCTTGAAAAGGCCATCCACAAGCCTACCGTATCTGCAAGCCTCCCACTCAACCTCCTTGGGACCGAATCATCATTCAGCAGACATCAAGAAACAACACCTCCAAGGTCCAATAAAACAAGAAAATTCACTGAGCCATTGCAGCAGCCCAAACATCACGGCTCAAGTGACTACAGATCAACCGAGGAAGATTCAACCCCGGTACAAAATCTAATCCGACAACAAGATATCGGAATGCGTTTAACGTATCGGAAAATGGATGCAATTAATATAAAACTAACATCAAGAGAATTCTCAGACGAGTATCTCAAATTAAAAATGCATCAACTCAACTCCGAAATGAAGGAAATTGATCGGCTGCACCGAAGTATTCTCATGGAAATCGATGAAGAAGATCAATATAAATACTTCACCGACGATTATTATGGGACTATATCAACCGAATTAGAATCCCTAGTAATCAAAATGGAGCAAGAGCTAAATAAAACATCTACCACAACATTGCCCGTGAAATTACCAAAGGTGGAAATACCTACGTTTCACGGCAAATACGAGAATTGGTACGCGTTTAACGACATCTTCGGCCGGTGGATACATCAAAATACTCAACTTTCAAATACACTTAAGTTGACGTATTTAAAATCACATCTCCAACAACAAGCGGCACAGTTAATCGCTCATTTACCAACCATTGGAGAAAACTACAAGGCGGCATGGCAGATTCTACAGGCGAGGTATAATAACAAACGATTGTTGGCCTCGTCGTACTTCAACGCAATTACATCACTGCACAACATACAACATCCATCAGCCGCAAGTATCAGAAACTTGCATGACACCATCATCGAGATGCTACACAACATCAAAAATCTCCAGCTGGAAAACTCATTTGAAGCCATTGTCGCACATCTTGTAATGCAGAAGTTAGACTCCGACACTTTGGAGCGTTTTGAGAACAGCCTCGATTGCCCACGCGAAGTGGCACCGTTAAAGAATTGCTTAGAATTCTTATTACGAAGGTTTCAATCGTTAGAATCCTCCGGAGAGAACAAATCATTAACCAGCAGAGCAGCTAAACCTGAGTACAAGGTCCAGCGAAAAGTACTCATAAATACGGAAAGCAGCCACCAGAGACCGATTATACCAAAATCTACGATCCCATGTTCTTATTGCCAAGAATACGGGCATTTCATCACGCGATGCCACCACTTTCGCAATATTAGCATAAAAAGACGCATTGATTTCATCAACAGAGCGGGACTTTGCACCAATTGCCTGTTGCATAACACGAAGTTAGTAGGTGACGAGAAATCCGCATGTTTTTACAGAAAAAATAGGCACCATCAGCTGTGCCAATTCAACAACCAGAAAAAAGGGTACACGAACCAATTCAACAACCAGAAAAAAGGGTATCAATTGGGACCTTGGAGGGTACTCAAACTACATTATTAGCAACAGCCGTTGTAACGATCAATTCTATTTGTGGTGTTCCAACTAATGTACGAGCTTTAATAGATCCAGGATCACAAGTCTCTTTGATCACGGAATCCGCGGTTTTTATAGTTACAACTCGACTTAGTCCATCCCTGCCGGGATGTAACTCCACAACTCGACCTAACTTCCATCTTGTCGGGGGTAACAACTCATCTCGTAGTAGGACTATGTCCCCTTTGTCGATGGGTTTTGATTCCTTTCGCCATTTGGGCCGCTTTGTAGACGATGTAAGTAATCCGTCATCCACTTTTTCCAAAACTGCGACCGCATGTTCTGCACCACCTTCCATCGAGATGAGAAATTTTTCGGTGCTTCTAGATGTTCCTTTTCTGGAGGAGCTGTCAGTGCATTTCCAATTAAGAAATGCCCCGGTTTTCAATCGTTAGAAGCCTCCGGATTGAACAAATCATTAACCAGCAGAGTAGCTAAACCTGAGTACAAGGTCCAGCGAAAAGTACTCATAAATACGGAAAGCAGCCACCAGAGACCGATTATACCAAAATCTACGATCCCATGTTCTTATTGCCAAGAATACGGGCATTTCATCACGCGATGCCACCACTTTCGCAATATTAGCATAAAAAGACGCATTGATTTCATCAACAGAGCGGGACTTTGCACCAATTGCCTGTTGCATAACACGAAGTTAGTAGGTGACGAGAAATCCGCATGTTTTTACAGAAAAAATAGGCACCATCAGCTGTGCCAATTCAACAACCAGAAAAAAGGGTACACGAACCAATTCAACAACCAGAAAAAAGGGTATCAATTGGGACCTTGGAGGGTACTCAAACTACATTATTAGCAACAGCCGTTGTAACGATCAATTCTATTTGTGGTGTTCCAACTAATGTACGAGCTTTAATAGATCCAGGATCACAAGTCTCTTTGATCACGGAATCCGCGGTTTTTATAGTTACAACTCGACTTAGTCCATCCCTGCCGGGATGTAACTCCACAACTCGACCTAACTTCCATCTTGTCGGGGGTAACAACTCATCTCGTAGTAGGACTATGTCCCCTTTGTCGATGGGTTTTGATTCCTTTCGCCATTTGGGCCGCTTTGTAGACGATGTAAGTAATCCGTCATCCACTTTTTCCAAAACTGCGACCGCATGTTCTGCACCACCTTCCATCGAGATGAGAAATTTTTCGGTGCTTCTAGATGTTCCTTTTCTGGAGGAGCTGTCAGTGCATTTCCAATTAAGAAATGCCCCGGTGTTAACACCTCTAGCGATTCTGGATCCTCAGTTAGTGGACACAGTGGCCTGGAGTTCAGACACGCTTCGATCTGGTTTAGTAAAGTTGTCAGTTCCTCGAATGTTAACTTCGTATCGCCTATACATTTTTTAAGAAGAGTTTTTATAGACTTTCCTCCGGCTTCCCACAGTCCCCCGAAGTGTGGTGCTGAAGGAGGAATAAAGTGCCAAATTATGAGCTGTATTAGTTTGCTATCTCCTACAAAGTTAGTTCCATTGTCGCTGTATATATGAGCGACGTTGCCGTCGGGCAGTAAATCGCCTAAAAGCGCTTACGAATCCTTCCGTTGTTAAATCCGACGCTACCTCGATGTGAATTGCTTTGGTACTGAGGCAAATAAATATGCAAATGTACCCTTTGTCGATGGGTTTTGATTCCTCGGCCTCTGCTCATTCGTATGTTAATGGGTCCTGCATAATCCACTCCAGTGTATGTGAATGGTCGAGCTACAGTGACTCGAGGAGCAGGCAAATTTCCCGTTCCGAGGCTTTAACCTTGAATCGATGGCATCGGATGCAATGGTGCGTGTGTCGTTTAACTGCTTGAACCCCTCTGATGATCCAGAACCATTTTCTAGTATATGCCAAAAGTCAACGAATTACCCCCATGCAACGTTTGGCGATGGCCCCAATCCAGGACCAAATCGGTAAAATGTTCCTTGTATGGGATTATAACGGATGTCGTTCTTCATACGGGAGCTTTGAATTTTCCAGTCTACCTCCTACCCGAATTACGTTGTTTTTGTCTACGAAGGGATTTAGTGAATGAAGCTTGCTGTGCTTATTAAGAGGCTTGTTTTTGTTTAGTGATGATGCTCTTCTGCGAATGCCACTTGCTGGACGGTTCGAACTAAACGCAATAATGCGTGATCCCATTCGTCTTGCCGTATTAGTCCTCGATGTTTGGTCCGCCATCTTAATATGTAGACTGTTATTCGGATGAGTTTACTGAGAGATGAGTGTTTGTTTATTAACCAATCAATTGCTGACTGACTAGTTAGTATTTGAAGATGTGAATTGATTGTCATCTCGACTGATGTCTCGGAAATTTGCTGCCCTTCATATGGTTCCATGATTGTATGTCGCTAAGGGCTTGAATTTCTGCGACTCGGTTGGCAACAAACGGTTTCCACGTGGACGGAGATTTCTGAATCCATGCCAGTGTGATCATGGAATCGGTCCATAAGGTTATGTTGGTGATGTTCACTCCTAGAGCTTTGATAACTTGTTTGTACTAGTCGGCTTAATAACAATGCTCCACTTAGCTCTAGGCGAGGGATGGTTAGTTTGGACTTTATTGGAGCCACCTTATCGCCGTGGCTCCAATAAAGTCCAAACTAACTTAGCCACGTTTTCGCCGTGAGTAGTCTGGTGATTATTTGGTCACTGACGGTAATTTTACTGTATATTACCGCCGCATAGGCGGATTCGGAAGCATCACAAAATCCGTGTAGTTCAATGCTGCAGTTGTTTGTTGAATAATTAAGGTATCGCGGTATCTTGATGGCTTGACTTTCATTTAAATCCTTCTTTAGATGATCCCATTTCTCAGAGAATTCGGATGGCAGTATGTCATCCCAGTCCAAATCCAAACTCCATATTGTCTGATACATTAGTTTGCAATTGATGGTTAGTGGTGCCAGCCATCCCAGAGGGTCAAAAATTTTTGACATTTCCGACAAATATTGCCGTTTGGTGAGTTTGCTGTTATTAGGTGGTAGCTGGACGTGGAAGATGAAGTGATCTCCTGTTGGATTATAACGAATTCCTAATGTTTTAATCGCGTGTTCGTCAGTGAATGTGAGATTACCGATCATAATTTTGTCTTCCGGAACTTCAGCCAAGAGGGTCTGATGATTGCTAGACCATTTACCCAATTCCATTTTTCCCTTCTTTAGAAGTTTAACTAGTTGGGATTGCAGCTGTTGAGCTTCTTCGACGGTGTCAGCGCCCGTTAAAACATCATCTACATAGAAATCGCGTTTAAGGATGCGACTCGCTTCTGGATGTTGATGGGAACTCATCTTCAGCCAGTTAATGTAGTGTCCGAATTGCGAGGTAAGGTGCGGCGGATGTTCCATACGTAACGGTAGTGAGTTGGTATTCTTGTAAAGGTTGATGTTTATATTCTCTCCAGATGATGGTTTGGTAACTCTGATGTTCTTCCTGCATTCGTATTTGGCGATACATCTTCTCGATATCGTCGGTGAACACTATACGATGTAGTCTCCATCTCAGTAATATCGACCATAAGTCATTTTGTAGTGGAGGCCCAATATGCATCACGTCATTTAGACTTAGGCCTGTAGATGTCTGCATGGACGCATCGAACACTACCCGAATTTTAGTGGTATCTGTATTCTTTAATACCGCATGATGAGGCAGATAATATTTCCCTTTATTGGGTTTAACCGGTTTCATATGTTGCAAATTAATGTACGTGTTCATAAAATTTACATACAGCTTCCTTAGGTTAAGGTCCCGATCCAATTTCTTCTCCAATTGTAAGAAACGTTGGAGTGCTCGATGTTTGGAATGTCCCAATAGGTCTACTTGATGTTCTTTAAATGGTATTTGAACAATATATCTTCCATTATGGTCTCGGCTGGTTGTCTGCGAGAAAATCTGTTCACATTCATGTTCGATCTCTGGCCTATCCCTGTTGATTGGAATTTCCTCTATTTCCCAGAATCGCTCCATATTTTCCTCGTTTTTGTTTCCAATATGAACTGCAGCCCTTTGTGAATCTCCGTTGATTGGAGTTGGACCAGATATTACCCAACCGAGGTTAGTTTTTATTGCGCTTGGCTTACCCTTAATTATTTGAGTGCCAATGAAGTCACTGTACAGGTCTGCTCCTAGCAAAAGATCGATTGGAGCTGGAAGCTGATATTTCGGATCAGCCAAAACCAATTTACTCCACCTATCGTTGTGGCTTCGTGTTATAGGTTGCTCTGGTACATCCATTGTAATTTTTGGCAATACGTATGCCTTTACCTTTAATTTGTATGTTGATGGAAAATGCGGTTTGAGGTAGATTGTTACAATGGAATTTGCCGTATTTGTATTATCAGCCCCAATTCCTGATATATTGACTGTAGTTTGTTGCAGTGGTGTACCAAGGATTTGAACCGCGGATTCCGTGATCAAAGAGACTTGTGATCCTGGATCTATTAAAGCTCGTACATTAGTTGAAACACCACAAATGGAATTGATCGTTACAACGGCTGTTGCTAATAATGTTGTTTGAGTACCCTCCAAGGTCCCAATTGATACCCTTTTTTCTGGTTGTTGAATTGGTTCGTGTAACAGCTGATGGTGCCTATTTTTACAGATGGCACATGCGGATTTCTCGTCACATACTAACTTCGTGTTATGCAACAGGCAATTGGTGCAAAGTCCCGCTCTGTTGATGAAATCAATGCGTCTTTTTATGCTAATATTGCGAAAGTGGTGGCATCGCGTGATGAAATGCCCGTATTCTTGGCAATAAGAACATGGGATCGTAGATTTTGGTATAATCGGTCTCTGGTGGCTGCTTTCCGTATTTATGAGTACTTTTCGCTGGACCTTGTACTCAGGTTTAGCTACTCTGCTGGTTAATGATTTGTTCAATCCGGAGGCTTCTAACGATTGAAAACCGGGGCATTTCTTAATTGGAAATGCACTGACAGCTCCTCCAGAAAAGGAACATCTAGAAGCACCGAAAAATTTCTCATCTCGATGGAAGGTGGTGCAGAACATGCGGTCGCAGTTTTGGAAAAAGTGGATGACGGATTACTTACATCGTCTACAAAGCGGCCCAAATGGCGAAAGGAATCAAAACCCGTCGACAAAGGGGACATAGTCCTTCTACGAGATGAGTTGTTACCCCCGACCAGATGGAAGTTAGGTCGAGTTGTGGAGTTACATCCCGGCAGGGATGGACTAAGTCGAGTTGTAACTATAAAAACCGCTGATAATCCCAACATCAAGAGACCAATCACAAAGGTGTCACCGTTACCTATCCAACAACCAATAGGCGAGGCAGATGGTGAAAAAATACAGGACATAGCGAACCATCCCGCTTGTCGACAACAACCAAGTCGCCACGCAAAACAAAACCGACATGCTGTCAATCCTATTAGTAAACTTCTACTACTGACTTGCGCAGTGATTTGTATCATCAGTTCGGTACACACTCATTCATTCGGAAGGGAATCATATGCCACACCACCTCATTCATCGGTGATAATCAAGGAATGGACCAACTCAGGAATGTAATTTGATAACATCGCGAAAGTAGAATTATTGGCGACCAAGTGGACTTTGGTCATTAGATATAATTTGACCAATTATTGGCAAGAAATTCGCAACATGGAAAAGGGTCTTACTCTGCTGGAAACAGTTTGCAGCCATGTAATCACTATCAAATGCGACCTAATAATACAACAACTACAGTGGCAATTCAACAACATAAAACAAGACAACGAATTCCTGACACGCAACGAATTAAACCGAAGAAAGTGAGGAGTGGGCGATACCATTGGCAAAATAGCTGGCGATATGTTCGGGATCTTATCTCAAAGAGAAGCTGAACAGTATGAAGAACAGTTCGAACAAATTCCTTAAAATTATTAAAAAATCAAACATCGATCATCGATAATACAATAAAGCTATTCAAGCACAGCAGCGATATAACCGCTTAACAATTACAAGAACTCCTGCACGCACACCAACGCTTGGAATTCGAGATAGCCACACTGAACGAATACCGGACGTTTCAAGACAAGGCGTTAGCAACAATCTTGCTATCATTGCAATTAGGACTAGCCATGAAGCACGTTGAAGACACCCAACGGGGTCTTCTACAAGTATTAACCGGGGCTAAAAATCACATCATTCATCCCTCGCTGCTACCACCGATACAACTGGAGCAAGAACTGGCAATCATACTGAAACATGTCCCTAAATCAACTATTCTTCCCGGACACGGACTCTTGGAATTACATAATCTATACCAATTAATGTCTGTTAGAACCCGGGTGACACAGTCAAATGCCATCATCGCTATCGAATTACCATTAGTTCAAGTATGGACTTACAATTTATATGAAGTAATTCCTGTTCCAGTCTTCATCAATAACACTCAGCTGAGAATATTGTCATCGACAAAATTTCTACTTGTCGACCAATACCGAGAACGCTTCGCACCCATTTCATCTGAGGGTAAAACAAAGTGCCGCGATATAATTCCTGGACTTTTCCTTTGCGATATTTCCACAATTCACAATCGTCAAAGTGAGCATAATCAATGCGAAATAACCATGTTCTTGAATGCACCAACTCAACATGAATCCTGTGCTTTGGAACTGTCACGCCACACAATTTTTTCATCCAACTTCATACAGCAAACCAATGGATATTTGGAACCGAACAACCAATAGTAATTGAGTCAATATGCGGATCATCAACATCAAAAATATCGTTGGAAAACTACGGCATCATAGAAGTGCAGCCAGGACTTAGGAGTAATAATTTACATCTATATGGAAGCAACAATAGAATCAGCGAAAGAGATGAGGCCTTCATACCATTATTTAGTATATCATCCTCTATAACCAGTGCACGACCATCAACAACCCAACATTTCAACCTCAACATTACAACTCGAGATACGAGACTGTTAGAGAAAGAAATACGTGACCAACAACTTGACGAATCAAAACCGTTGGATTCGCATCATATCCATCATTACGTCATGTCTCACCTAATGTTCTGGACTCTCATAGCCCTTGGAATTTTGACATTAACACAATACATTCGCGCACGACGCAGAAATCCACCGATACCACCACTCAGATAAAACATCTATTAATATCACCACACTAGTTCAGACGCATGTCAGGGCCCCGGAGCATGTTGCTTTACATACATAATTATGGTACAACAACAACAACCACATACTCGTACATTGTACATCGGTCACATAAATATGTTCCCATCAAATTTGGCGATTTCATCATAATGTTGATTAGGTCTTATTACCCAGTATGATACGGTGAGTACATAAATGCACATAGTGACCTAATTAAAATGTGCGATCAGCTAATGTATATATACGAGTAATTTGTTATTGTAAATATATAATAACAACTTAACATGTATATTAACAAATATTTTTATTTAAAATAAAGAGTTTAAAATCAGCAGTCAAGCATTTTATATCTCACTAGTTAAACAGTTTTAGTGTTAAGCTGTTAACTAGTTTTAGGTCTTAATTCACTTTACAGTAGTGAATTATTACAAAGGTGGTAATGGACCTACAAGATCCATGTGTATGTTTTCGAACCTACTAGTGGGCATTTTGAACGTACCTAGTTCCGATTTTGTATGTCTATGCACCTTAGCTCTTTGACACGAAATGCATGTTTTAGCCCAATTACCCGTAGCAATATTCATTTTTGGCCAAAAATATTTACGTGAAACTAATTTGCGACTAGTGCGCACACCAGGATGTGATAAATTGTGCAATTGGTTGAATATTGACCTACGTATTTGTTCAGGAATATACGGTCGATTTACTCCCGTCGAAGTTTCAGACCAAATCTTCCGTTTCGATATGTTATCACTTATTTCGATGAGCTTCCATTTATGGTTATTTTTGGCATTGTTACATAATTCAAGAAGCTTGCTATCAGTTTCTTGTAAAGTAACTAATTCTTCGATATTTATGTTCGCGAGTTGAATTTTAAAAATGTCGTCTATTTCCGGCCTGCTCAGTGTATCAGCTACAATATTACTGTCGCCTTTAATATACCTGATGTCGGTAGTAAATTGAGAAATATAATCCAATTGACGGGCTTGGCGAGGGCTTCGTTCCGTCTTGGATGAAATAGCTGAGCACAATGGTTTGTGATCGGTAAAAACTGTGAATATTCTGCCTTCGACGAAATATCTAAATTGCTTTATAGCATAGTAGATAGCAAGTAACTCTCGGTCAAACGTAGAATACTTTTGTTCTGCAGGAGTAAGCTTCTTGGATAGAAATCCAATTGGTTCTCGGATTTCTTGTCTATGTTGTTCAAGTACTCCTCCCAAAGCCACATTAGAAGCATCGGTTGTAATACTTATTCGGCAATTATTCCTTGGATGTGCTAAAAGTGTACTCTGTGCGAGGGCTGTCTTAATTTTATTAAAAACTGCTTCACATTCAGTATTCCAAGAAAATATTATTTTATTTTTCACTTGCTTCAATGTTTTTATATGTTCATGGACTGGGGCAAGTAATTCTGCCAAATGCGGGATAAACCTGTGGTAATAGTTAACCATACCTACGAATTTCTGTACTTGTCGTACTGAAGTAGGTTGGGGGAAATTCCGAATTGCCTCGACTCTTTTCGTTGACGGTAATATTCCATCTTTCGTTATTTCATGACTGAGAAATTCGATTTGATTCACTCCAAAAACGCACTTCGATGGTTTAATATTTAAACCATACTCTGCTAATCGACTAAGGACTGTTTTAAGGTGACATTTGTGTTCTTCGTGAGAGCCACTAGCTACCAATATGTCATCGATATAAGCAAACACAAAGTCGAGACCTCTGGTTACCTCGTTTACAAAACGCTGAAAGGTTTGAGCCGCGTTCCGCAAACCATAAGGCATTCTGACAAACTCAAACAGACCAAACGGAACTGTAATTGCTGTTTTATATATATATCGCTTTCCGCTACCGGGATTTGATGGTAGGCTCGTACCAAGTCTATTTTGGAGAAAAACGTACAACCCTGTAGATTCATTGAAAAATTGTGAATATGGGGCAGTGGATATCGATCCGGTACTGTTACCGAATTGAGTCTCCTGTAATCCCCACAGGGTCGCCAATCGTTACTATCTCGTTGACACAATCCTAACATTGACATGTGTTCGAATTCAGAACGAGCGATTTTATGCCGCTCAAGGTCCAATCTTCTAGGAGTAGAATACGGAAGATGACCTTGGGTGATTATTTTATGAACCACCTTGTGCTTAACTGGTACATCATATCTTGGTTCTTGAGTCAAGGAAGGGAATTGACTTAGTAATTTTCCATATTCCCCGTTAATACTGTGTAGTCGCGGGGAAGACGAGTTGTCCTTTTTAATGATCGAGCTGACAGATAAAGTTGTTTTATTATCTCTCAAAACTCTTTTTGCGAGATCAACCGTTAACCCGAATTTAATTAGGAAGTCAACGCCTAATATGGGCTTTGTTACATTTCCTATCACAAATCGGTGCCTAAATTCTCGACGTAGACCTAAATCGATTGTTACAAGTCACATACCGAAAGTTTTTATTGGTGTGCCATTTGCGGCCACAAGTAGTGGTTCTCTATCAGCATGTAAATCGTTAAAATGTTGTGGAGAAATAACCGAAGAGTCGGCTCCAGTATCGACTAAAAAATTCAATTTAGTTTTTATACATTTAACGAATAATCGACGATTTCCTGCAGTCCCGTCGTTCGTCGAGTTAACGACAGGACGTTTTAGTTTTCCGAATTACCGGATGAATTTTTATTTATTTTCCACGTACAACCACGTTGGCACTTAGTGTCTACGATTGCTTACTGCGAGAAATTCTTCTAGGTCTTTAAATTCATCTCTTTTTGTTAGAGGTATTTCTCTATGGAATTCTGTTCCATACAGTATTAGGAGCTTGAGATCTGCCGATTCGTTTAAATCGAGGTTTCTTGAATGGCGTGTCTGAATGAAAATATAATTAGTTTAAGTTTTTTTTATATATTGTCTGATCCCTGCTGCTCATCCTATTGTAAATGAGCTTGTACTCAAAATGGGATGTGCGTGCTTGGTGTTGACCTTTTGTAGTAAAAAAATTTAAGAGGTTTTTATGCCTAATGGAAGTAATAATTTTTTTACAAGTTACTTCCATATGCGCTTTTCCTTCTTAATCAAAATTATAAGCAATATATATAAATAAATAAATAAATAAATAAATAAATAAATTATTCTCAGCTTGATCAATACAGTATTGTTGAAAAATTTTATTCGTTAAATCTAGTATTACTGACAAAACCGCTACTCAATATATCGAGTAGGAAAGAGACATCGATTTGAAGTGAATTCAGAATTTAATCGATTATATGTGTGTACCAATATATATATAACAATTCACTCACCCAGTTATTGGTTTAGTAAAACCTAGCGTACGAAACTCCAACTCCCTGGCTCTCAACGATATTAATCCTTTGTGATTTATTATTACAATATTTGTGACTAAAAAAAAGGAAACAATTTGATAAAAAAAATTTTAGGTTGTTTAGAAAAACATTAATATGAAATAAAACATGACCTTGACATCAGGTCGATCCGGAAATAATTGGTAAATGGTCCCGCTTTAAATTTCCGTAATGGTGAATGATGACTTTCCGTTATCGAATGTTCTGGATACAAAAAGGCACGTAACAACTTTTGCTGCATGTATTCTCCTGTTAACGGTATTGGAAGCTCCCTCTTCGTTAAAATTCAGTATTCGTTGACTGAATGATGATTAATCGAAGTTGTTCAGGTCCACAAATACAAAAAAAAATCCATTGATTTTGGTTATAAGGCCACATGCGTTGGGATAGCAACTGATATCCGCTATATTGTCAACAAATTTTGTTATTCCACTCGGACACCAACTCTGTTATCGACTGGATGTGGTACCACGAGCAAAAAAAATATATTTATATAAATCCAGCAGATAGAAGGTGGTTGGTTGGTGGTTAATACAAAAAAAATCAAGACAACTTGTCGGTTTGGTGGTTGACGATAAAAAGAAATTTTATTTTGTTTTATTAAATTTAGTTACAAAAAAATTATCTATTTATTACCACAGAGGGTCCAAATTATGATTTAATTGCCGCTAGATAGCATTATATATTAAATATTTGGTATTAAACGCACCTCTGTAGCACAGTTCAAAATATTAATACAATTAATTTTACAATTACATTTGTATTAGTTAATAAACGTCAAAACAAGAAAATAATAACAAAATAAAATGATAACAAAATTGAATTCATACAATAATAAAGGTAAATTTATAATTCCTAATATTTAATTTATGTTTATATTATGTTATGAATATTATGTTGAATGACGATGTGTTTCAGCTGCAGTTACTAACATCCCGGCCGCCTTGAATCGGTTGATTCAATTTACTGAAAGAAGACATGTCTTGTGTATGGGTCGCTTGATTAATCCGTTAGTGGTTTTGATTGTAACCACTCTTACTTTGCCATCCTTTCCTGGGTGCAGTTCGAGTATTTTACCCAGCAACCATTTGCAGGGAGGTAGGTTCTCATCCTTTATTAGCACGATTTGGCCGATGCTTATATTTTGTTGGTGTTTTTGCCATTTATTTGCATGCTGTAAACTGGTGAGATATTCCTGATTCCATCTATGCCATATTTGCTGATTCATATGCTGTATCAACTGCCACCGGGATAGCCTGGATATTTTGACATCGCGTAGATCATGATCGGGAATTTGATTAGACGGTCGACCAATCAAGAAATGAGCTGGTGTTAAATAATCCATATCGTCATCGGATAATTTGCAAATCGGTCGGGAGTTTACTGTTGCTTCAATTTCGGCAAGTAGCGTTGACATTTCCTCTACGGTTAGAGTATGACCATTCGTTACTCGTTTCAGATGATGTTTTACGCTTTTCACGGCCGCTTCCCACAGACCGCCAAAGTGAGGTGCATTAGGTGGGATGAACTTGAAATCAATTTGATCTGACAATAAAAAGTTTGATATATTAGTATGATTTTGTTTTAAAAATTTGAACAATTGATGAAGGTGGTTGCGAGCCCCAATGAAATTGGTGGCATTATCACTGTGTATTTCTTTACACACGCCTCTACGGGATGTGAAACGCCTGAGCGCTCCCAAAAATGCATCTGTGGCAAGATTGGATACCAATTCGATGTGGATGGCTTTTGTAGCCAGGCAGATGAATATGCATATGTAACTTTTGCAGCATTTATTTCCTCGGCCCCTAACGATACATGTCTGGAATGGACCCGCATAATCGACTCCGACCTTATAAAAGGGCCTGATTAACTCGACCCGTGGAACTGGTAGCTGTCCCATCACTTGCTTAAGACTTCGCGCGTTGTATCTAATGCATATAACACAGTTGTGAACTATTTTTCGGATTAAATTCCTGCCACCTAGTATCCAATATCTGCGGCGTAAAGTAGCCATCATCAGTGATGGTCCGGCATGCAGGTATTTCAAATGATGTTCACGTACGATTGTCTCAGCCAACTTGTCTTGCGCCGTAAGTATTATAGGATGCTTCGTATCATATGATGTTGCTGCATTTTGGATTCTTCCACCCACTCGTAGTAATCCCGCTTCGTCGATAAAAGGAATGAAGTATTTTATTTTGCTAAATGCCGGTAATTCTTTGTTCGATTTCAATAACTTTATTTCGGTATCGAAGTATTTTTGTTGTATATGCCGCAGGAGAACACATTGGACTCTTTGTACTTCTAAGGAGGTAATATGAGGAGGCAAGGAGTTCTTGGGAATGCGTTTTAATTTAATATGTATGTAGCGATAAACATAAGATAAAATTCTTACTATTACGTTGAAACTGGATATGTTTATTACTAGCTCGTCAACGAGGTGTGGTTGCTCAATGTGAACTTTCAATACTTGTGCTCGTAGCTCTTCAGATGTATTTGACACTTTCCTTGGGGTTTTTGGCCAGTCAGCGATATCGGGTAGCCATTTGGGACCATCCCACCATAACTCGAAATTTTTCAATATATCAGGTTTGATTCCTCTGAACGCACAATCAGCTGGGTTTTCATGAGACTCTACGTGTCTCCATTGTGATGGTTCGAAGTAGGTAAGTATTTCGCCAGTACGGTTGCCCACAAACGTGTTCCACTTGCTCGGGTGTGAATTCAGCCAGTCCAGAACTATGGTAGAATCAGTCCACGCTGTAATTGCGATAATTTCAGATTGTAGGGCTTCTTTGACGCTTAATAGTAATTTGCTTAAGAGTACGGCAGCACACAGTTCTAGTCGGGGGATTGATAGTTGTTTAACTGGAGACACCTTGGTTTTAGCTGATAATAATTTTATGATCGGCGTCTCATTGGGATTCGATATTTTCCCATATACAACCGCAGAGTAGGCCCACTTGGAAGCATCTGAAAATCCATATAACTCGATTTTACTTTGAGACGTTATATTAGTACACCTAGCCAGCTCAATATCTTCAACTTTGGTCAGGTTGCTTCTGATTTGAGACCATTCACTTAGCAAACACTCTGGCAATTCATCATCCCAGTCTAAATTGTGGGACCATAAGCTTTGAAAGAATATTTTTATGGTAATGGTTATTGGGGCTAGCCAACCTAATGGGTCGAACAAACGACTAGCTTCTGAGAGCACTCCTCGTTTTGTGATTGGTAGTTTATCATTTAAACAAACTTTAAACTGGAAGCAATCTTTGGTAGGGGTCCAGTGCAATCCCAATACCTTAGTTGAATTACTCGATGATTCTTCTATTTCCAATAATTTGGATGTATTTGTAAATTCGGTGTAATCATTTAACACCCTTTCGTTGGATAACCATTTTCGCAATTGAAAACCTGAATTGACGAGGACGGTATTTATTTGCTTCTTGAGTTGGATAGCTTCATCCACGGTTTCTGCTCCAGTCATTAGGTCATCGATGTACATGTCACTCTTTATACACTTGGCTGCTTCTGGGAACTTTTCCTGCTGTAAGTTTGCTGCTTCAATTAATGCTCACGTGGCTAGATAACTGGCACTCGCTGTGCCGTACGTAACGGTTTGTAGTTCATAGGTTTTGAACGGATTGTTGACTTGTTCCCGCCAAACTATCGAAATTTGGTTGAAACATTTCGAAGTTTGGTTGTAGTGCTCGTGTTTTTGATAACCCCATGATGCGGTAGGTAGTAATATGTTCCATGGCTGTTTGACAACGGTTCTTCAATTTCTTTCATGTGTCCCAATGATAGATATTCTTTCATGAAATTTTTATATAATGCTGCAAAACCTGGATTTCGGACGAATTTTCTCTCCATGGCATACATTCTTTGTATCGCTGTAGGATATGATTCCCCTAGGACTGATGGTAAAATTTTGAATGGTAGGTTTACCTTGAATCGACCAGAACTATCCACTGATGTGGTATCTTCAAAACATTTAACACATAATTGTTCTTCCTTTGATAACTGAGGCCGGGCGAGTTCGACGCCTTCTATTTCCCAGAACTTTCGTATTGAGATATCTAAGTCGATGTTTGATTTTTGAATGTTTATGGTAGTGACTTGATTTGGTCTTGATTCACTCGCCTTTCCTGCAATAATCCAGCCCAACAGTGTGTTTTGCAGAGTTAACTGATTATCGGTAGATCTCCCATCAGCCATCATTGCAAAGAACATATCAGCGCCTATTATAATGTCAATCTCCTTTTCCGAATAGAAGTATGGATCAGCCAGATTGTATTTCTTGAAATCATTTACGTTCATATATTCTGAAATCGGTGATTGGGTGGCTGTTAATTTTGATAATATCAATGCTTCAACTTGAAAACTTGGCTTATCCTTGTTCCAGGGCTTCATTATTAATGTTGTAATCCCTCTCGTATACCCATTTGTGACGGCTCCGATACCTGATATGGCCAATTTTGCGGTTCTCCTTTTTAATTTTAATCTTTGGAGACATCTTTCGGATATAAACGATCCTTGAGATCCAGAGTCTAGTAAAATACGGCAAAGTTGGTATTGATTGGTCTCATCCAATATTCTCACTAGAGCTGTTGGTAACAGTGCACTTCCTGGTCGGCTAATTGTGGAAACGCTGATTTGATGGCTAAAGCTTTCTGGAGTCTCATCAGTTTTTTGGATACTGGTCACGGTTGCTGTAGATTCTCCCTCATTCGGTACATTCGTATGCAGAAGGGTATGGTGCTTCCTATTGCACTGTCTGCATCTAAACTTGGATTTGCAGGCATATACGTTGTGGTTATCGTTAAGACAATTAAAGCAACGATGTTGATTCTTCATCAAAACCCTTCTTTCATCTATAGGTAATTCTTGAAACTTGCGGCATTTGAACAGTCTATGCTGCTCTTTAGGACATAACGAACCGAAATATACTTCTAACGAACTAGCTACAACATTACTTTTGATAACGGAAGCTTTAGAGGGATTGGGTGGTACTTTCGAACGTTTGTGTGAACACTTCAGCGAATCTAATGCATCCACTCTTCTAAGTAGGAAGTCGAAAAATTGTTTTATGGTTGGTACATCATACTCTGACGAAGCTTGCGCCCATAGACTATTCGTTTCTGAATCTAATTTATTCACTAGAATATAGATCAACCAATGATCTCTTTGCTCGGCATCTTTACCTAATGCCTTTAGTCCACGTAGGATCTCATCGGAAGCATCGAGAAGCTCTCGTACGTTTGTATTGTTTGCTATTGTGAACGAAGGTTGTGAAATAAAATTTTTAATAAACGAGTAAATACTGTGCTTTCGTCTATCATATCGCTCCCGAAGTTTTCGTAGCGTTTCAATATAATTTGCATCCGTGATGCTAAAATGCTTAAGTAGGCTAGCGGCTTCTCCCTTTAATGTCCCCTTCAGGTATTGAAGCTTTTGAGACGGTGTAAGTCTATTATTATCGTGTATGGTTGAGCAGAATAAATCGTGAAACGATTACCATTCGGTATACTCGCCTGTAAATGTTGGGATGTGTAATTTTGGTAACTTCACGTCTAGATGCACCCCCGCAATTGAGGTATCAAGCATCGTTTCATTCAAGGATACGGTAGGTTCCGTTTTTACTATTAATATTTGATTTAGCCCGGATACGATTTTATAATAGTTATCCTCGAATTCTAAGTCTAATTCTTCTTCATTATTTAATGCCACTATTTTGTCTTCTATTTCAGCAAATTGAATGCGATAACGTTCTATGTTAGCAAGCCTAACCCTAATATCTTCGGAACTCGAATCGACGCCTACTGTAGTTATAAAATTGAGCATCTTCGTCATACTGCCTTTGATGTAGGCACGTCTCTTTTTTAACGATATAATGTCAGCCATCTTAATTTCACTACACTTTTTTTAACATTCACTAATTTCCGTTTATAGTAATCTCGATTTTTATTGTAATCGCAGAAAGCGGAACGCACGCAAGTATATTGATAAATTGATAGCGTACGAAACAGGTGGAAAACTATGACCTTTTCACTTTTATTTTAATAAATATTGTAATGGTTTAGGTGGATACGCAAAAGCCGATAAACGATTTACGGTACGCACAATCAAATTAATTGGTTTTGTTTCTTTTTATTTGTATTTATTTGGTAAATTAAATATTTGATACTTGCGGTTTTTATGTGTTCCATGCGGTTATGGTGTTCCGATGCGCTCAATTGAATTCAAATATCCCTCGTTGATTGATTCTGCGGTAATGCGCTCGGCTGGTTTTGTGAGGTTAGGTTGGATGTTTTTGCAAATCCGGCTCGAAGGACCAATGTTATCGACTGGATGTGGTACCACGAGCAAAAAAAATATATATATATAAATCCAGCAGATAGAAGGTGGTTGGTTGGTGGTTAATACAAAAAAAATTAAGACAACTTGTTGGTTTGGTGGTTGACGATAAAAAGAAATTTTATTTTGTTTTATTAAATTTAGTTACAAACAAATTATCTATTTATTACCACAGAGGGCCCAAATTATGATTTAATTGCCGCTAGATAGCATTATATATTAAATATTTGGTATTAAACGTACCTCTGTAGCACAGTTCAAAATATTAATACAATTAATTTTACAATTACATTTGTATTAGTTAATAAACGTCAAAACAAGAAAATAATAACAAAAGAAAATGATAACAAAATTGAATTAATACAATAATAAAGGTAAATTTATAATTCCTAATATTTAATTTATGTTTATATTATGTTATGAATATTATGTTGAATGACGATGTGTTTCAGCTGCAGTTACTAACAAACTCCGTTGCACCGTTAATCGTTATAGACTAATGGCGGGAGCCCCTCGTGTAGTTTATTAAATAAACTATGGTTTGCACTATTCTTAAAAACTCTAGTTCAATAAGCTGATCACGTCGGGGTCACCAATGTGGGTAGGCTAGTTAATACCCACCTCACTTAATAAAAAGACTTTTAAGAATTTAGTTACTTATTAATTTTTATTTATTTATAGAGTTTAAATTTAATTTTCAAAAACAATTTTGTTGGTTGTACCAATAACTCATATAAGAGACTGTTCTATTTTATTATAATTTTTTTCATTTTATAAAATTTACAAATACAATTACTTCCAATATTATAAATGTATTTATCATCTAAAGAATATTACCATCACAAATATCACTACTGTCAAGTTGCCAATAGCGGGAACGTATTCGTACATTTGGTATACACTATACTCGAGTACCATTGTATATATATATTTGTACGCCACTTTGTAATTACGCGCTATATTACCTATACTACTTTGATTTGTAATTACGAAAATTATTATGTATAAATAATAAATTTATATTACGCGACCTAATTAGTTGCGATGGGTACAGCTACACTGTTTGGAAAACACCCTAAGATGTGAATATGGTAAATGATAGTACCACTCTCGGTGAACTTTTAGATTGTGATAATGTAAATGTAAATTATGTTAACAACACCAATTTCAGTAATCAGCTGCAACACAAAACAAAAATCGTATTTCTTTCCTAAAAACATAATTCGTATCGTTGGTACATTGTTTTCCGATACACAAATATGTATATTTTTTACTTAAACACGGTCTAGTTTACGACGACGATATATCGCCCACAATTTTGTTGGATTGTTACGTTTATTAAATAAAAATTTGAAAATATAGATCTTAGCAAGCGTTTAGAGGGAAGTAAGTAGAAATATATTTATAGTTTTATACTGTTTTTGTACATACAAAAATTATGATCATACTTATACAATACATTAATGTTAGAAAAAGGTAGACAGATATAATTACAAAATCTATTACAAAAGTAACACCAACAAATTGCATAAAATATGTTTATTTTATATTGGGAATTTTCTTACTTATCTATTGTAATTTTCTATGACATTATTCAAAATTTGTGAGAATTTTGCTTTTAAATAAAATAATATTATTTTCGCTAATCTGTATAGTTATAATAAGCTAACATATTTGGTATACTATTGTATGATATTGTCTACGAATTGTTGAAATTGTCTACGAATTGTCGACATAGTCTACGAATTGTCGACATTGTCTACGAATTGTCGACATTGTCTACTAATTGTCGACACCAACATGTCGACAATATCAAAATACGCGTAATCGCACAACACTGGGTATTATAGAATAGAAATTGAAAAGCAATTCAAAATGTGGCCAATAATTAAAATAATCGTAACTGATTTTAATTTTGCACAAATAAATGCTGTTCTTGATGCCTTAATAGGATGGATATAGTTAATTACCTTAATTTATGTCATCTATCATTAACAACACCAAATGCTACAGTTCATCTAGTTAAAATACAATGGTGTGTTTCACATCTAAAGCATTGTATGACTGCTGATGTAAATAGAAGCTTTACCAGCTTATCTAAAACGATTATATTAAAAGAAATCATAGCTTGTCTATATATGATCGATGATTATTGTCTTTTAAAAGAAGTATGGCTAAATATGTGTATTTTTTTAAACAGTTAATATCTTACAATATCCGTTTATGATGCTATGGATTTGCTTTTAAAATATACAACCAGAACTTATCGGCATGAGTCATTTCAAAAACATGAAATATGCTCTAAAGAAAATGAAATGTATGAGTATACTCGGCAATTAAATGAAACTCTATATTTACAAAGTCGGCCCTGTGGTTGGGGGCATTCGTGTTTCGTAAATATTACGAACGAAACATGAGACCCATAGAATACCACCACAGTATCCAGAGCTTGTCGTAGGAGGCGACTAAATCTGGTTGGATCGCAGGGCTGACGACCCGCATTCGTAAAAAAGTGAAAATGTTAAAAATGTCAACAAAAATAAAAAAAATCGGATACCGCCAAAACAACAAAAAAACGAACCCCCGCTTAAGTACCCGGACACGAGATTGAGGATCGGCACGTGGAACGTGCAGTCATTAAGAAAACCTGGCGCGTTGAATGGCCTTATCACATGCATGAAAGAGTATCGGCTGGAACTCGTAGCTCTCCAAGAAACTCGATGGCCTAAAAGTGGAGACCATGTGTCCCAAGGCTATACGTTGCTAAACAGTGGAGATGACCTAGGAAATCTTGGGGTTGGATTTCTCATTGGGCCACAGGTAAAAAAGGCTGTCTTGGACTTTCAACCAGTCGATAATCGAATGTGTAAGCTTCGCTTGCACATGAGATTAGCCAACCTGTCAATTGTCTGTATACATGCGCCCACTGATGTAAGCCAATCCCAGGATAAAGACTCATTTTATAATAATCTGGATAATCTGATGGGCTCTATACCGGAGCACGATGTCAGATTGGTGATTGGTGACTTTAATGCTAGAGCTGGCAGAAATCAGACCGACTTATGTAACAATATAGGTCCGTACTCCCGACACGAAACTGCGACCGAGAATGGGGAAAGAATGATGTACTTTGCGATCGCTCATGATCTCAAAGTAGCAAGTACATTCTTTCCTCATAAAAACATCCACTTAGAAACATGGACTCATCCACGTAAAACATCCCGAAGCCAAATTGACCATGTGTTGATTTCAAAAGGGCGGGCTCAGGTTGTCCAAGACGTGAGATCGTATCGGTCGTCAACCAAATTCGTAGGCAGTGAACATTTTATGGTTGCTGCAAAGCTACAATGGAAATTTTCGTACAAGTCAGGGAGGACAGGAGAATATACAACGCGATTCTCCTGTGAAGGTCTGATAAATGAAAAAACGCAACGAAAATATCAAGATCTTGTCAGCAATAGCATTATACAATCCAATTACCAATCTGATGATGTGAACAGTGTCTGGGAAGTATTGAAAACCTCGGTTGTCGATGCTGCCCAGCACACTCTCGGTATATAGTGAAAACTAAGCCCAAAAATGATTGGTTTGATGAGGAGTGTCGTCTTGCTGCTGAGCAACGCAATAAAGCCTATAATGAAGCGCAGACTCGGTTTACAATCGCAAGGAAAAACAAAGCAGTTCTTGTTAGGAGGACAGCTAAAAGAATTTGTAGACTGAAGAAGCGAGAATGGTGGAAGGCTAAGGTCTTAAGAGTACAACAACTCAGCAATGAGCACAATTCGCGTGGTTTCTTTAAAGGAATCACCGAATTGCACCTTACCTTAAGATCTCGGTCAACTGCCATTCGGGACCAGGATGGAAACCTCTGTGTTAACGTCGATGCGGTACTCGATTCATGGCGTGAACATTTCTCTGATCTACTTAATGTTCCACATGTATCACAAGCTGTGTTTGAATACCCTCAAATACAGACCGCGGAGATGTTCATTGAGGATCCATCCTATGAGGAATTCACAATGGCCATGCGGAAATTAAAGAAAAATCGTTCACCAGGAGTTGATTGCATTAATTCAGAGCTCTTGATATTCGGAGGGCTAACTTTGTGGAACTGTCTTTTCTACCTTGTTTGACTGGTATGGCGAAATGAAGTTATGCCCGAAGAATGGAAAGTGGCCGCGTTATGCCCAATTTTCAAAAACAGTGATCGTTTGAAATGCGAGAATTATCGCGGTATAGCTCTCCTTTGCACAGCATATAAGTTACTGTCATACATTATCTTGGGAAGAGTTACTCTTCTAGCGGAGGAAATATTCGGTGACTACCAAGGAGGATTCCGTCCAAATCGGTCAGTCACTGATCAAGTTTTTTCGCTACGGATGATTCTTTCCAAGTACTACGAAACATCTCGCGATGTACACCAGGTATTCCTGGATTTCAAGCAAACCTATGACTCGATCAATCGAGAGAGGTTATGGTATGCGCTTGAAGGATATTATTAGGAATACCGAAAAAATATGTACACCTCTATAAAATGACAGTAACGCAGTCACAATGCTGTTTTAAAGTTGAGAACAGGCTATCGAGAACTTTTGCAATCACTACTGGTATTCGACAAGGAGATGCGCTGTCCCCGATACTTTTTAATCTCATGTTGGAATACATCCTTCGTAAAAGTGAAACACCTCAGGACAATATCTTATTCCGACAATCCAATCAACTTCTTGCTTATGCAGATGATATCTGTGTGATTGGATTAAATGGCAACGGAGTGAAAGAGATACTTGATCCACTGGCGGTTCGTGACCAAAAATTCAGGATGGGCTAAACAAATTGCTAAAATTATGAAAGATTTATAAATTTGTGCGGGTTTCCAATTCACCTTATAAATATAGTCCTCTTTATTCATAAATTGAATCTGTAAAGACCATATCCACTGAGGTACTGCAATCAAAGCGTTAACTGGATTTTAGTGGCAGTTTCCCTCGAATTTGAACTCAAGGCCTATGATGCACTTACATATACTAATTTGCATGCAAATAATATCACATATAAATCACAAATAAAAATATAACGATTCATTTAAAAATAAAAAGTATAACAATTCACCAACAATAAAATATCACAATACATATAAAAATTAAAAACATAACAATTCATAAACAATAAAATATAACAATTAAAATTTAAACTAAAATTCAATTAAATTAAAAAATAAAAACAAAATCTATAGTTATAAAAACGAAACACCACAACCCAACTAAAATATAACAATATCGTAAAAAAATACAAGTTTATTTAAATAAATACTCAGCACGACGGTTTTTCTGAGCTGCAAAATCAATAATTACTTTATCATTAAAATTAGGAATACTTGAAATTAATTCTTTCTCGATAGATAATACGGCTAGATAATACGAGCTTGACCCATCGTATTGGATTTGTAGATTTTTATATTTTTAAGCGTACTAAAGCACCTTTCCGATTCAGTGCTTGTTACCGGAGTTGTTAAAACGATTTCAACAACTGTTTTTGTTTCGTAAAAATCTAGATTATTTTCTACTAAAAACTCGGAAAAATAAAATTCGGAAACTGAAGCTAAACTTTGAAAAAATTCGTTACTATAAATTATAATTAATTCGGTTTTTAAGAGCGCGGCATCAATAAAATTATAATTATTAGTAATAATTTGACAATTTTCGGAAGGAAAATCGTTACTGTACATTCCAAATTTCTTAGGATTAACAATATCAAACGCGTAAATAAGGTCATATTTGGAAAACCGAGTATCTATTTGATTAATAATTATATCGCAGATTTCTATTGCAATAACATCAAGCGAAAAACCGAAAAGTTCGAACTCTTTTCGAAGAATTTATACAATTTTGATCGAATGTGGATACATTTATATTATTTCTAATCTTATTAATTGAGATAATAAACTTATTTACTTTATCTGTAACGTATCCACCGGTACAATCCCGTGATTGCAAAATGTTAAAAAACACATCGACGTGTCCAAAAATTTTATAAAATATTTGCAAAAGTCCAATAGCTTTTCGTGTGGTAATATCGTCCCACTTTTCGAGCTGTATTAATTCAAACGCCTGTATTAAATTATCTTTACTTTCAAAAACCGATTGTATTACGCGTAATTTAAAATTCCATCGAGTCTCTACGGTTCTCGGTAGACCTTTTTTTGACAAATTTCAAAAAATAAATCTTTACGCTTAGAAGTAGAAAAAAAGTAGAAAACCCCGATAAATTTGCAAAAAAAATTCGAACCTGTCGCACCGACGAGCATGCAGTTTTTAAAACTAAATTTAACATATGTGCGTAACAATGCACAAAATGAGCGTATCGGTAGTCTCGTTTTAGAATTGTTTGCACACCACCCTCTGATCCACTCATTACAGCAGCACCATCATACGTTTGGGCAATTAACTGGTCTTTTAATACGTATATTTTAATCGCACTGCTGATCACTTCAGCCAAACCTTTCGCCGACATATCGTGAATATCAAAAAATCCCAGAAACCGCTCGACTGGGGAATTATTTTTAATATATCTTAAAATAAATTACTAATTGCGATTTGCAGGAAACGTCAGTGGTTTCGTCGGCCAGTATAGCTACAAAATTTGTCTCGGCCATTTCGTTTTCAATTATTTCTAGATAAACGTTATTTATACAATTTAGAAGTTCATTTTGAATAACTTTTGAGGTGTTCTGCACCACCGTAGCATTTTGTAAAAATTCGTCAAAAGCCTAGAAAAATCCCGGGATTGCTTGATACATTAGTTTCGTCATGACCTTGGAGAGCCAAATTATGACTTCCACAAAATTTAAGTATATCGATTATTCTACTGAGGACTATGCGATTTTTTGCTACCGTTTCGTTGTGTCTACGAATTGACACAGCATAACCACTATCAATTGCACTCAAAATATTTACTTTATTGAACATTTTAAAATCTAACGCGGATTGAATGTGTTTAGTACTATTTTCATGTTTTTTAATTGCGTCGGACAGGTGTTTTAAATCGCGGTAACCTGTTTGATTCCAAACACTATCACCTTTGAATAAGATGCAATAAAAACAAAAGTGCGAATTCTTTAAAATGCTAACGGTGAGCCATTGTTTTTTCGTGAACCATTCTAAACTAAATTTACGGTTTTGTTTTTTATCTTTCGTAATTAAATTAAAATCGGCTGGTGTGATCCCAGTCTTTTAATTTCAATTTTGTCTTCTAATGAAGCCAAACTAAATGGATGCACTAACAAATAGTCAATACAAATCATTTTTTCAAATTTTTAGTAGGTATAATAAATAAATAATCTATGGCTTATAGGCCGTAAACGGCCCTTACCGCGTCTCAACTGAGACCTTACTAACCATTTTAACGAAAAGTGCACATTGTAGGTGGTTAGCCCAACGAATGTTTTTACACACAATCGCGTTTTTATGTCATCCAGTTGCATGTTAATTTATGGTCAACGGCGGGAATCGAACTCGAGACCGCGGCGTGATGAGAAACTCTCTTAACCATTAAGCTACATCCGGCGACAGGTATAATAAATACAGATTAAAATTTTGGTTAAAAAGCAAGTTACTTACCGAATATTAAAAATAACTACTAACCACACTTACAAAAATACTGTAACTTAACTAAGAATTAAGATTGCACTTACAGTTGCACGACACTTACATTTTCAAATTTCGTTCTAAATGGCACTTACACCAAAAACAATTATACATAATCGCAATAATTTCGTTATACATCTATCCTATCTCTATTTCGATTTTTTCGATATACATCTATCATATCTCCTATGCCTATCTCTATATTCATATGAAAACCAGCAACAATGCACAACATTTGTTATATTATATACATTTATTATTATACAATACCATTAAAGCTCAGGCCAATTATTCTTTTTTTACACGTTTTTATTAGCTCGCTTTGGTAGCAGTTTGTCTGTCTGTTCGGTGCAAATCTTGCAACTCGATTTTCGACCTCTTCCTGACAAGCTATCGGGCTGAAACTTTGAGAGTAGCTAAGAACCCAATGACAATGCAATCTAAGACCGTTTCTAGCACTTTAGAGCTACTAAGAGTCGCCATTACTGACAAATCAATTTTCAGGTGAAGAAATTTCCGTAACACTCGACTACTACGATTTCCAGATTTTGTAACGGAATTTCAGAGAGAACATGTTGAGGTGGAAAACTGGCCGAATTCACCACCCTCTGACACAAACTGTACACGAAACTGAATAAACACCTAAAACTCCTTCCTAAAACACCTAGAACTCGCACGATTGGCACCAAAAAAGGTCGAAATCACTGCGCTTATCTTTTGTATCGAGATTCGAACTCATGGCTTGCTTGATCAAGCCATGAGTTCGAATCGTGGGCGGATCAACACTTCACAGCTCGCTAAAGCTGCCAATAGTTAAGGATGGAAATATGTCGTTTAACATGCCATTCCTGACTGGCAACTATCTGAAGATTATGCGACAACAAATGCGAGAGACCAAATACATCTTCATTGACGAAATCTCAATGGTGCCTTACGAGATGCTGTGCATGATTGACTCTCGCTTAAGGCAGCTGAAAAACATTGAAAACGAGCCTTTCGGCGGTCTCAACATCATCGTCTTCGGAGACTTGCAACTCCCGCCAGTTAAACCGGGATCACCAGTCTACAAGCAGGCAGCTCGCTTCCAACCAAATCGAGAACATCGTGCCAGAAGACATAAACAAGACTGGTGGTCTTCCGTACGAAATCGAGATCTTTGTCGGAGCGAAACTGATGCTACGCTCGAATGTGAATGTCGAAGAGGGACTCGTAAACGGTTCAATCGGAAACATCGCGGAAATAATCTGGCCTCACTTCCGCCGCACTCAGATGTACCCGACTGACATCCCAACACTTCGCATCGACTTTGGAAGGATCGGCATCCACCTGATTAAACCTCGTGCAGTTCAATTCCCTGCGAAACGAAACTACGGCACGATTGAGAGGAGAATGCTTCCGATCATTCTCTGCTAAGCATGCACGGTGCACAAGATGCAGGGATGTAACGTCGACCACGCGGTTGTTTACCCGGGTCCTGAGCTCTTCGAGAAAGGTCAAGCGTACGTCGCTTTGAGCCGAGTGAGATCACTAGATGGCTTGCGCATCGAAAGTCTAGACTGTGCCAAACTCACCGAAATGAAGCCCTGCAACGAGGAAGCTCACGAAGAAATGAAACGATTGCGAGGACTCCAGCCGCGTATTAATTAAATATCTAATACCAATGACCCTCTTCTTCTTCTCTATCTCGTTGCAGGCCTGCAGGTTGGTGCGGAAAGTATCTGATCTCATCGCAATTGACTTGCTCTTGCATCGGGACATGACAGCCTGAATCTCTGCTTTGTCACGATGTCAAGAGTAAGCTTTTAAACGATAAATTCAGGTAGACACGACCTTCAGTTTTATAATTTACGAGCTTACTTTTCGCATTTCTTCCCTATCATTGTCACATAGAAATTATATACCAGTAATAAAAGACCCAGCATTTGAATTCCGACAATGATAAAACAAACTTTGTGTTCTTATTCGGCTTTAAAAACTCTTTTGTTTCAGGAAATTTAATCGAAAAGTTGCAAGATTTACTGACAACAACAAACAGACAAAAACTAAAAAGGAGAAAATAATATTATATAGATAAAAAAAATCTAAATCAACACGTTTTTGTATGACCTAAAAAGAGGAAAATAATTTCTCTCTCATCCCACAGACTCATTAAATTGAAGTCTAAAAACGTGGTTTGCGTCATCTTTTTCCTCTCGATTGCTCTCTAACTGTCCTCTCTATGTCTCTTCTTCTCAGATTTATCGTTTATCGCTCTGTCTCTTTTCAAGCACACTTCTTTGTTTCGTTAACTGATTAATTATATTGATCACATGAGATGTTGTTGTTGATGAAGGGTGATTCTGAAATTAATTCACTTTAGAGCCGAGGTAAATTCTATGTTCTTGTTAAACGAATTATGTGTTTCGATGAACTCGGTGCCATCTTTCTCTTTCACTACACTTCTTATACCCACTATGCTTTTATTCTGATGAGATTTTGTATGAATCAATGTAATTCTCAGGGCTTTACATTTTCATGACATCGTTAAATTGGTAATTGTATTTGGATGACGCGCACCACGTTTTTAGACTTCAATTTAATGAGTCTGTGGGATGAGAGAGAAATTATTTTCCTCTTTTTAGGTCATATAAAAACGTGTTGATTTAGATTTTTTTATCTATATAATATTTTAAGAGTGAGTATGAGTAAATGAATAGAAAACAACAAAACTGTGTTCGTAAACTGTCGATTTCTCGTAATTTTTTGACTTTGCTTTGTCAAAGTCATCAATTTTTGTATATGAGGCATCTAAATATGAATATTTATCAGGACTGTCGTAAAATAATTTTCCATTTATTGATACATACTCAAATTTTTCATTCATAAGAAATTTTCCTGATTTTTGTTTGTATTTTCGGGTAATATTTAAGTTCGATAATATTTCGTTTATCGAATATGATCACATGATCAAAATGGTTAAATGTGATTCGAGAAAATGTATAAACAGTGATTATATAACGTAACTCCTCTTTTGCATTTGATTCTTGTATAGGAAAAACACTCTAGCACACAAGAATACAAAAAAACACAAAAATTATTTTTTTTTGTTTTGTTTACGTTGATTTTTTTGTTTCTTTTTGTTTTTGATGGTACATTGTCTGTTACTGTTAATTGTATTGTATTGTAAGTTTACTTGTCGGCATGAAAAAAATTGACCTAAAATATATTTAATTTTAAGCGAATTTCAAACATATTTGCGGAAATATAAATTTTAATATAAATATAAATATATAAATTTGATATAATTTAATCAATTCATAATTTTATTGACTATGTCGGATGACAAAATTTGTTTAATTGTTAATTCGTTAATTCTATTTCGAAAAATTAAACGAAACATCAATTTAATTATTTTTGGAAATAATAAAATTAACGTTTTGTTTAATTTATTTCCTAGTCAAAATTCAGATAGATATTATCAAAATCTAAATAAAATTGATAAATATCTAAAAACCTAAAAAAAAAATCCGAACAGATAAAATTTTTTGTATATTGAAAATAAATTACGAAAACATAAAATTTATCATAAAACAAATACATCCTCCCGTCGCAACTGCTCGTAGCAAACTAAAACAAAGCAACAAAATCTAAAATAAATTAAAAACGAAACGAATGCACTAGAAGACAACAAAGCACAACAAACGTAATTGACCAAAATATCAATTTTATAATTTTTATAAAAAATGCAAGTAATTTAAGTTTACAATTCAAACTGTTTTAATAATACTAAATAAAAATTCTGTCAGCCTAAAAAAATTAAAACGCATAAAATTTAATGTGATCTAAAAATATTACGTAAAAACCAAATCATACTGACAACGAACTCGTGCTTTCGCCTCAAATGCTAGTGATGTTCCAAATCGATCTAACCAAATCTTTTTAACCCGATCTTTGAATTAACCAATGACTAAAACTGGTTAGTTCTAAATGATCAGGTTAAAAAGATCGATTTTCTCAGATCAAATCAAAAGTATTTAATTTTATCGTTCAAAAATTAATTTACTTAAAAATAATCAAATAAGATTTCACCATAACCAAAATCCTATTCAAAAGCAAAAATCACATTCGATATAAAAATGTTTCATAACAAACCACCAATCATAGAAAAACTTCGTATACGCACGAGGGAATACAAAAAAACCAAACATCCAAAAACCAGCTCGTTGAAATACAAAAACCAACTCTAATAAACTCCAATACCACTAAAGATCAGGCCGATTATTCTCTTTTATGAGTTAGTATGAGTAAAGGGTTAGAAAACAACATAATTTGTACAATTCGTTCGTAAACTGTCGATTTCTCGTAATTTTGTGACTTTGCTTTGTTATATCTTACAATACAGGCCTTAACATCAATTTTTGTATATGAGGCATCTAAATATGATTATTTATCAAGACTGCTGTACAATAAATTTCCCATTTATTGATACATGCTCAAATTTTTCATTCATAAGAAATTTTCCTGATTTTTGTTTGTATTTTCGGGTAATATTTAAGTTCGATAATATTTCGTTTATCGAATATGATCACATGATCAAAATGGTTAAATGTGATTCGAGAAAATGTATAAACAGTAATTATATAACGTAACTCCTCTTTTGCATTTGAATTTTGTATGGGAAAAACACTCTAGCACACAAAGAATACACAAAGTCACGAAAATTATTTTTTTTGTTTTGTTTACGTTGATTTTTTTGTTTCTTTTTGTTTTTGATGGTACATTGTCTGTTACTGTTATTGTATTGTATTGTATGTTTACTTGTCAGTATGAAAAAAATTGACCTAAAATATATTTAATTTTTGGCAAATTTAAAATATATTTGCGAAAATATAAATTTTAATAAACATATAAATAAATTTTATATGATTTAATTCATAATTTTATTGACTATATCGGTTGACAAAATTTGTATAATTGTTAATTCGTTAATTCTATTTCGAAAAATTAAACGAAACAACAATTTAATTATATTTGAAAATAATAAAATTAACGTTTTGTTTAATTTATTTCCTAGTTAAAATTCAAATAGACATCAAAATCCAAATAAAATTGATAAATATCTAAAAACCTAAAAAAAAAATTCCAAACAGATAAAATTTTATGTATATTGAAAATAAATTACGAAAACATAAAATTTATCATAAAACAAATACATCCTCCCGTTGCAACTGCTCGTAGCAAACTAAAACAAAGCAACAAAATCAAAAATAAATTAAAAACGAAACGAATGCACTAAAAGACAACAAAGCACAACAAACGTAATTGACCAAAATATCAATTTTATAATTTTTATAAAGAATGAAAGTAATTTGAGTCATACAATTCAAACTGTTTTAATAATCCTAAATAAAAATTCTGTAAGCCTAAAAAAAATTAAAACGCATAAAATGTTATGTGATCTAAAAATATTACGTAAAAACAAAATCATACTGACAACGAACACGTGCTTTCGCCTCAAATGCTCGTAGCAAACTAAAACAAAGAAACAAAATCAAAAATAAAATAAAAATGAAGCGAAATGCACTAAAAGACAACGAAGAACAAAACTGTTTGCATTATTTCTAAAAAAACATTGAAACGAAGGAAAATGAAAAAAAACGAGCGGGATGTAAAATAAAATCATATTAGCACTTGTAAACGGGAAACAGAGCACAATCTAATATCTAAACCCGATATTATAAATTCATTTCGTTTTATTTTGTTATTCACGATCGAAAATATAAAAATCTAGATTCTTAAATCTTCAAAATCATGAATTAAAATATTGGTTTAAATGAAAATTATTAATCCAGGATTGTTGATAAATAATCATTTTCCAAACTCTGGATAGTGAGTATTTGGTTATCGGGCTTGCCTACCAAGTTATAGGAAGTTAAAAGTCAAAAATTTCGAAAAAATCAGCTTTTTCATACGATTGTTGATGTATTTACCACTTTCTAACCCATTACACATACATAGGATCGGCCATGTTTTTCGATGGGAAACGGCCGTATACATATACCAATGCGTATATGTATACGGCCGTTTTCCATCGAAAAACATGGCCGATCCTATGTATGTGTAATGGGTTAGAAAGTGGTAAATACATCAACAATCGTATGAAAAAGCTGATTTTTTCGAAATTTTTGACTTTTAACTTCCTATAACTTGGTAGGCAGGCCCGATAACCAATTACTCACTTTCCAGAGTTTGGAAAATGATTATTTATCAACAATCCTGGATTAATAATTTTCATTTAAACCAATATTTTAATTCATGTTTTTGAAGATTTAAGAATCTAGATTTTTATATTTTCGATCGTGAATAGAGAAATAAAACGAAATGAATTTGTAATATCGGGTTTAAATACATATTGTTTGTTATAACTTGCTCTGTTTCCCGTTTCCAAATAGTAATATGATTTTATTTTACATCCCGCTCGTTTTTTTTTTCATTTTCCTTCGTTTCAATATTTTTTAGAAATAACGCAAACAGTTTTGTGCTTCGTTGTCTTTTAGTGCATTTCGCTTCATTTTTATTTTATTTTTGATTTTGTTTCCTTGTTTTAGTTTGCTACGAGCATTTGAGGCGAAAGCACGTGTTCGTTGTCAGTATGATTTTGTATTTACGTAATATTTTTATATTACATAAAATTTTATGCGTTTTAATTTTATTTTAGGCTTACAGAATTTTTATTTAGGATTATTAAAACTGTTTTAATTGTAAACTTAAATTACTTAATTCTTTATAAAAATTATAAAATTGATATTTTGGTCAATTACGTTTGTTGTGCTTTGTTGTCTTTTAGTGCATAGCATTCGTTTCGTTTTTAATTTATTTTTGATTTTGTTGCTTTGTTTTGTTTTAGTTTGCTACGAGCAGTTGCGACGGGAGGATGTATTTGTTTTATGATAAATTTTATGTTTTCGTAATTTATCTTCAATTTACATAAAATTTTACCTGTTTGAATTATTTTTTCTAGGTATATAGATATTTAACAATTTTATTTAGATTTTGATAATATCTATCTGAATTTTGACTAGGAAATAAATTAAACAAAACGTTAATTTTATTATTTCCCAAAATAATTAAATTGATGTTTCGTTTAATTTTTCGAAATAGAATTAACGAATTAACAATTATACAAATTTTGTCAACCGATATAGTCAATAAAATTATGAATTGAATAATATAAAATTTATTTATATTTATATGTTTATTAAAATTTATATTTTCGCAAATATATTTTAAATTTGCCAAAAATTAAATATATTTTAGGTCAATTTTTTTCATACTGACAAGTAAACATACAATACATTACAATAACAGTAACAGACAATGTACCATCAAAAACAAAAAGAAACAAAAAAATCAACGTAAACAAAACAAAAAAAATAATTTTCGTGACTTTGTGTATTCTTTGTGTGCTAGAGTGTTTTTCCTATACAAAATTCAAATGCAAAAGAGGAGTTACGTTATATAATCACTGTTTATACATTTTCTCGAATCACATTGAACCATTTTGATCATGTGATCATATTCGATAAACGAAATATTATCGAACTAACATAATAGCCGAAAATAAAAATATAAATCAGGAAAATTTCTTATGAATGAAAAATTTTAGCATGTATCAATAAATGGGAAATTTATTGTACAGCAGTCTTGATAAATAATCATATTTAGATGCCTCATATACAAAAATTGATGTTAAGGCTTGTATTGTAAGATACAACAAAGCAAAGTCAAAAAATTGCGAGAAATCGACAGTTTACGAACGAATTGTACAAATTTTATTGTTTTCTAACCCTTTACTCATACTAACTCATAGAAGAGAATAATCGGCCTGATCTTTAGTGGTATTGCATATACGCATTGTAAACTCATAAAAAAAACTTCGTATACACACGATACACGAATACGAAACAAAACACAATCGCTCAAAAACCAAATCATCTAAAAACTAACTAAAATGCAAAATCCAACTCCATGTAAAGAGAAATACAAAAATCATTTCCATATTAACTCATAAAAAAGTATGCCTGTGCAGTTTTCTACAGATTTTTCTACAGATATACGTATACAAATCCAATTGGAATTTTTGTGATCCTATTCGATTCTAATTGATTGCGTTAGTATTGGTGCAGAAAGTACACTGTTATGAAATTAGATTTATTTAATCCAATATACATGTTTTCCAAATAAAAAAATATGTTTTCAAACTATATGAATTATTATTTAAATGTTTAATAATCAAACATAATAAAAAATTTAAATAAAGTAAGAAATATAAAATTGATATAATTATCGTAAATCACGACACCAAATACTTTAAGTTGAAGATGTTATATTATAATCCTTCAATATTCTATAAAAGAAGGAATCATATTTATAGTCTTACGAATATGGCATTTATATCAAATAATATTCAGAATTGCACTTATATTGGATAATATTAAAAAATATAATATTAAATAGGATTCCAATTGATCAAAGAAACAAACCGCCTAAGAAACCAACCAGAAATAAATAATATAAATAATATCAATAAGAATTAGTACTAAACCAACTGAAATCCAATTAGAAATTGTGAACGAGTATTCAAACAAAATTTTTTATTAATTGAATTAAAATATAATTTACCATGAATATAAATTATTCCTGGGTTTGGGAAACACAACTTACACTAAAAAGATAAGGAATAATTCACCTAATTGATGTATTAAACGAAACTAAATCCAAATGTCTAACATTGGCCGATAATTGCCTTCAAACAGTTTCAGTCGAAATTGTACTTGAACGAATAAAATTTGGGGCCAATTTCCTACGGGGGTTGGAGACCACCACTTATGCTCATTAGATGAGGAATTTAATAGTCTATTTGATGTATAATCCCAACCTGAGTCCAAATCTCTAGCATTGGCCGATATTGGCCTTCAAACAGTTTAAGTTGAAATTGTACTTGAACGAATAAAATTTGGGGCCAATTTCCTACGGGGGTTGGAGACCAGCACTTATGCTCATTAGATGAGGAATTTAATGGTCTATTTGATGTAAAATCCCAACCTGAGTCCAAATCTCTAGCATTGGCCGATAATGGCCTTCAAACAGGTTGAGTCGAAATTGTACTTGAACGAATAAAATTTGGGGCCAATTTCCTACGGGGGTTGGAGACCACCACTTATGCTCATTAGATGAGGAATTTAATTGCCTATTTGATGTATAATTCTAACCTGAGTTCAAATCTCTAGCATTGGCCGATAATGGCCTTCAAACAGGTTGAGTCGAAATTGTACTTGAACGAATAAAATTTGGGGCCAATTGCCTACGGGGGTTGGAGACCACCACTTATGCTCATTAGATGAGGAATTTAATGGTCTATTTGATTTATAATCCCAACCTGAGTCCAAATCTCTAGCATTGGCCGATAATGGCCTTCAAACAGTTTGAGTCAAAATTGTACTTGAACGAATAAAATTTAGGGACAATTTGCTACGGGGGTTGGAGACCACCACTTATGATCATTAGATGAGGATTTTAATGGCCTATTTGATGTATTATTCGAACCTGAGTCCAAATCTCTAGCATTGGCCGATAATGGCCTTCAAACAGTTTAAGTCGAAATTGTACTTGAACGAATAAAATTTGGGGCCAATTTCCTACGGGGGTTGGAGACCACCACTTATGCTCATTAGATGAGGAATTTAATGGCTTATTTGATGTATAATCCCAACCTGAGTCCAAATCTCTAGCATTGGCCGATATTGGCCTTCAAAAAGTTTGAGTTGAAATTGTACTTGAACGAATAAAATTTGGGGCCAATTTCCTACGAAGGTTGGAGACCACCACTTATGCTCATTAGATGAGGAATTTAATGGCCTATTTGATGTATAATACCAACCTGAGTCCAAATCTCTAGCATTGGCCGATATTGGCCTTCAAACAGTTTGAGTTGAAATTGTACTTGAACGAATAAAATTTGGGGCCAATTTCCTACGGGGGTTGGAGACCACCACTTATGCTCATTAGATGAGGAATTTAATTGCCTATTTGATGTATTATCCCAACCTGAGTCCAAATCTCTAACATTGGCCGATAATGGCCTTCAAACAGGTTGAGTCGAAATTGTACTTGAACGAATAAAATTTGAGGCCAATTTCCTACGAGGGTTGGAGACCACCACTTATGCTCATTAGATGAGGAATTTAATTGCCTATTTGAAGTATGATTCTAACCTGAGTCCAAATCTCTAGCATTGGCCGATAATTGCCTTCAAACAGGTTGAGTCAAAATTGTACTTGAACGAATAAAATTTGGGGCCAATTTCCTACGGGGGTTGGAGACCAGCACTTATGCTCATTAGATGAGGATTTTAATTGCCTATTTGATGTATAATCCCAACCTGAGTCCAAATCTCTAGCATTGGCCGATAATGGCCTTCAAACAGTTTGAGTCAAAATTGTACTTGAACGAATAAAATTTGGGGACAATTTGCTACGGGGGTTGGAGACCACCACTTATGCTCATTAGATGAGGAATTTAATGGCCTATTTGATGTACTATTCGAACCTGAGTCCAAATCTCTAGCATTGGCCGATAATGGCCTTCAAACAGTTTGAGTCAAAATTGTACTTGAACGAATAAAATTTGGGGACAATTTGCTACGGGGGTTGGAGACCACCACTTATGCTCATTAGATGAGGAATTTAATGGCCTATTTGATGTACTATTCGAACTTGAGTCTAAATCTCTAGCATTGGCCGATAATGGCCTTCAAACAGTTTGAGTCAAAATTGTACTTGAACGAATAAAATTTGGGGCCAATTTGCTCCGGGGGTGGAGACCACCACTTATCCTCATTAGATGAGGAATTTAATGGCCTATTTGATGTACTATTCGAACTTGAGTCCAAATCTCTAGCATTGGCCGATAATGGCCTTCAAACAGTTTGAGTCAAAATTGTACTTGAACGAATAAAATTTGGGGACAATTTGCTACGGGGGTTGGAGACCACCACTTATGCTCATTAGATGAGGAATTTAATGGCCTATTTGATGTACTATTCGAACCTGAGTCCAAATCTCTAGCATTGACCGATAATGGCCTTCAAACAGTTGGAGTTTCAGTTGGAGTCAAAATTGTACTTGAACGAATAAAAATTTGGGGACAATTTGCTACGGGGGTTGGAAACCACCACTTATGCTCATTAGATGAGGAATTTAATGGCCTATTTGATGTACTATTCGAACCTGAGTCCAAATCTCTAGCATTGGCCGATAATGGCCTTCAAACAGTTTGAGTCAAAATTGTACTTGAACGAATAAAATTTGGGGACAATTTGCTACGGGGGTTGGAGACCACCACTTATGCTCATTAGATGAGGAATTTAATGGCCTATTTGATGTACTATTCGAACCTGAGTCCAAATCTCTAGCATTGGCCGATAATGGCCTTCAAACAGTTGGAGTCAAAATTGTACTTGAACGAATAAATTTTGGGGACAATTTGCTACGGGGGTTGGAGACCACCACTTATGCTCATTAGATGAGGAATTTAATGGCCTATTTGATGTATAATCCCAACCTGAGTCCAAATCTCTAGCATTGGCCGATAATGGCCTTCAAACAGTTTAAGTTGAAATTGTACTTGAACGAATAAAATTTGGGGCCAATTTCCTACGGGGGTTGGAGACCAGCACTTATGCTCATTAGATGAGGAATTTAATGGCCTATTTGATGTACTATTCGAACTTGAGTCTTAATCTCTAGCATTGGCCGATAATGGCCTTCAAACAGTTTGAGTCAAAATTGTACTTGAACGAATAAAATTTGGGGCCAATTTGCTCCGGGGGTGGAGACCACCACTTATCCTCATTAGATGAGGAATTTAATGGCCTATTTGATGTACTATTCGAACTTGAGTCCAAATCTCTAGCATTGGCCGATAATGGCCTTCAAACAGTTGGAGTCAAAATTGTACTTGAACGAATAAAATTTAGGGACAATTTGCTACGGGGGTTGGAGACCACCACTTATGCTCATTAGATGAGGAATTTAATGGTCTATTTGATGTATAATCCCAACCTGAGTCCAAATCTCTAGCATTGGCCGATAATGGCCTTCAAACAGTTTGAGTCAAAATTGTACTTGAACGAATAAAATTTGGGGACAATTTGCTACGGGGGTTGGAGACCACCACTTATGCTCATTAGATGAGGAATTTAATGGCCTATTTGATGTACTATTCGAACCTGAGTCCAAATCTCTAGCATTGGCCGATAATGGCCTTCAAACAGTTTGAGTCAAAATTGTACTTGAACGAATAAAATTTGGGGACAATTTGCTACGGGGGTTGGAGACCACCACTTATGCTCATTAGATGAGGAATTTAATGGCCTATTTGATGTACTATTCGAACTTGAGTCCAAATCTCTAGCATTGGCCGATAATGGCCTTCAAACAGTTTGAGTCAAAATTGTACTTGAACGAATAAAATTTGGGGACAATTTGCTACGGGGGTTGGAGACCACCACTTATGCTCATTAGATGAGGAATTTAATGGCCTATTTGATGTACTATTCGAACCTGAGTCCAAATCTCTAGCATTGGCCGATAATGGCCTTCAAACAGTTTGAGTCAAAATTGTACTTGAACGAATAAAATTTGGGGACAATTTGCTACGGGGGTTGGAGACCACCACTTATGCTCATTAGATGAGGAATTTAATGGCCTATTTGATGTACTATTCGAACCTGAGTCCAAATCTCTAGCATTGGCCGATAATGGCCTTCAAACAGTTTGAGTCAAAATTGTACTTGAACGAATAAAATTTGGGGACAATTTGCTACGGGGGTTGGAGACCACCACTTATGCTCATTAGATGAGGAATTTAATGGCCTATTTGATAGAATATCAAATTTTAATACGCGATTTTTAATATGCATGTCTGTTGGATAATGTCTTAGGTTATAATCATACCTATTAGATTTTCCTAATAAGATATTTTAGTTTTTTTTTTTTTTTTTTTTATCCAATACTCAAACCTATTTAGTTTTATAATTTTAGTACTGAGTAATTAAATTTGTTAGATCATCTTCCGCTACAAAATATTTGTTTTTATTTTAGCTAGATGTCACGCAGATCTTTGTCATATATATTTTTGGTGGTTCTTTGTGAAATAATATTTAGATTTAGGTAAACGCCGATTCATTTTGAATTTCTTTCGATTATTTACATAAGTTGTTTGGACTACTTTCTATTTCACTTCCTATTTAATTATTTTATAAGTGCGCAGAATTACATAAAACAAATGATTTGGGCGTCATCAGGTTTTATTGCTTATACAGGTATCTTACAAAATCAAGAAAATAAAGTAAACACTCGCTTAAAATGTGGTATTTTTTAAGGTTTTAGTAATGATATTTAAAACCCTTGTAGAGTATTTTATTATAAGTCATAAATCAACATTATACCTATATTTCAATAAACATATTATTCATATATTAGTAGTAGAATTTTTTTTTTGAAAAATTTTCAACAACGACATTTAATAGATTTGCGGATTAGATTATGATATATAATAAACTATTCTATAAGGGTTATAATTATTATTACTCAAATCAATAAAACATTTGAAGCAAATACTTTTTCTATTTCTTTATTTGTTAGGATACCTGTATAAACAAAAGGAACCGATGCCACTCAAATCTTTAATTATCCAATAGAACACCTGTAGTATTGCATATGATATTTTTAATTGGTTCACTAAACATAAAACGTAAATTTATGTCGTTTTCGTTTAAATGTCCGAAATGACAATTAGATGACAATTTCGCAACTCTAAATGTGGCGTCAGCGTTGTGTTCCTTCCTTCGCTACTTCATTCGGTTTGAATAGTTTTGTTTTCGATATCATGATGATAGAAAAAAATTCAAAACGATTATGCAGCCATCTATAGCTAAATAATATTAATTATTGACATTAATCTTCCATGATTGATATTTTTACATTAGATTTTAGAGCATTTGTCTCTTTCTAGTCATTTCCGTTCCATTCAAAAGATAAAGTTAGCCCAACTTGATGAAAAAATTCACAAAAACAAACACGTCTTTGCAACCAATGAAATTGCTTAAAAAATTTTCGGACTGAAGGGACGAAGGAAGAAACGCAACACTGAAGCTCAATGAATTACAAATTGACTACGCAATGATTATATACGCTTTCAACTAGAAGAAACTAAATATTAGATGAGATACTATTTTATATTTCAAAACACTATTTCAGCTTGAAACTTTTTTATGTTATTTTAGTGATTTACCAATCGTTAATTGCAATTAAAATAATTTTCATTGTATTTTAAATGTGTGGAGTGGACAGATTTGTATTGCCATGGGTGTGGCTGCGCCTTAACTTATTTAATAGTTGGTGATGTGTATTACTTTTCCATTTAAATATAAAGGTATAAACAGAACAAGAGCGACAACGATTGGCGTCGGCGAATAAATAGTTAACATAGGTGGAGCGTTAGCGCATGGCGATATGATAATATGTTAAAAGGATTCTGTAAGTTAGCGTACTCAAGAAGTAATGATTGGGAAAATCATCAATTTTTTATTAAATACCTGTTCACACATCGAAATCTGACATCTAGTAACTACACATCGAAAAAATAATTGCAAGATTTACTCACTCAAAGAGTAGAGCGTAACAACTGGTATGGCTACGTAAAATGAGTTGTATTGTTAAAGAAAAAAAGAAGAATTCAAAATAACCTTGAACTTGATAAAATTTTGTTTATGGTTTGGGTTTTTTAAATTTTATGGTCTTAGTTTTTTAAAAAAAAATATTTTCTTCTATGAAACATTTTGTATGCATTACGGTAAAAATTATGACCTACAGAAAAAGGATAAATCATAAATAGATCCAGGTAATTTTTTGTCGTAAAGTTGTCGAAGATATAAGGAGAGAAAATATCAAAAACATACGTATTATATATACACACACATATATATATATATATATATATATATATATATATATATATATATATATATATATATATATATATATATATATATATATATATATATATATATATATATATATATATATAAATATATATATATATATATATATATATATATATATATATATATATATATATATATATATATATATATATATATATATATATATATATATATATATATGTATATATATATATATATATGTATATATTTTTTTTGTCGGTTTTTACAGGCCATTACTTGCCCGTACCGTGTCAACAATTGGACTCCATCGGTTTCGATCACGAGCCAGCTTTTCAAACCGTTGTAGACAGTTTGAAGATGCCAAATCGCTCTCTACGCCGTGGAGCCATCGTCGCCGACAGTGACCTCTTTGCCACCGAAAGGAGGTTCTCCCTTAAAGGTTCGCTGTATCATTTGGTAAGGATCAGCACGCAGAACCTGATCAAACCAGCGTAGTCGCTCCCCTTGATTTCATGCACGATATCCGGAATTTACATTAAATTCCTGATCTTGTGATTGAAAAGAACTCGGTATGTGCCATCAACGTCGCGTATATTGGGTCATATATCACACGCATGATTCTTCTCGCATGATCGCACATGATCTCAAAGTGGCAAGTGGCAAGAAATATGGATACCTCGGTTGTCGATGCTGTCCAGCACACTCTCGGCACAGTGCAAAACTAAGCCAAAAAATGATTGGTTTGATGAGGAGTATCGTCTTGCTGTTAAGCAATGAAATATTTCCCACAATGAAGCGCAGACTCGGTTTTCAATTGCAAGAAAAAACAAAGCAGTCCTTGCTAGGAGGATAGCTAAACTAATTTGTAGACAGAAGAAGCGGGAATGGTGTAAGGCTAAGGTCTTAAGAGTACAACAACTCAGCAATGAGCACAATTCGCGTGGTTTCTTTAAAGGAATCACCGAATTGCACCATACCTTAATATCTCGGTCAACTGCCATTCGGGACCAGGATGGAAACCTCTGTGTTAACGTCGATGCGGCACTCGATACATGGCGTAAACATTTTTCTGATTTACTTAATGTTCCACATGTATCACAAGCAGTGTTTGAATATTCTCAAATACAGACCGCAGAAATGTTCATTGAGGATCCATCGTATGAGGAATTCACAATGGCCATGCAGAGATTAAAAATAATCGTTCACCAGGAGTTGATTGACTTAGTTCAGAGTTCTTTTCGACCTTATTTGATTGGTATGGCGAAATGAAGTTATGCCCGAAGAATGGAAAGTGGCCGCGTTATGCCCAATATTCAAAAAGGGTGATCACGATGTACACCAGGTATTCCAAGATTTCAAGCTAGCCTATGACTCGATCAACCGAGAGAGACTATGGTATGCGCTTGAATATTTAGGAATACCGAAAAAATATGTACAACTCTGTAAAATGACAGTAACGCTATCGAGAACTTTTGCTATTACTTCTGGTGTTCGACAAGGAGATGCGTGGTCCCCGATACTTTTTAATCTCATGTTGGAATACATCTGAAGCGTGTAGCTTTATGTAATTTTTGAATGGATGTTGTACTTCGAGATGACGTCATTGAATGATTGCGTGATCGAAATGATCAAATTCATCTCATCAGGCATATACTATCGCACTTGATATTCATACTGTGTGCAATTCGTATATATACGTTCAGTCGTGACGCGACAGTGATAGTTACAAGGACTTAACTCGAAATATCGATTTTATGAATTGCGTGAGTTAATTTGCGATTTATTTTAGTTGCTATGGTCGCTACACAGCCTTCATCAAAGTGAAACACCTCAAGACAATATCTTATTCCGACAATCCAATCAACTTCTTGCTTATGCAGATGATATCTGCGCGTAATTGGATTAAATGGTAACGGAGTGAAAGAGATAATTGATCCACTGCAACAGTTTTCAGCTTCCGTTGATTTAAAAATCAACGAGTCCAAAACCAAATAGCTAATCTCTGGTTTTAAAGACCAAGACGCAATTGATTTCAGTAGTGGTAACCACACGTTTGAAGGAGTAATGAGATTCAAGTATCTTGAATATCTCATTACTTACGATAATAGTGTGGGAGAGGATATCAAGTTTCGCCTTGCCTCTGGCAATCGAGCTTTATATCCTCTACATCCACTGCTGAAATCAAAATATCTTGCAAATACGGATAAGCTGAAACTGTACAGAGTGTTGATCAGACCCGTTGTCCTGTATGGATATGCGAGTTGGACCTTGACGGATGAGTACGAAAGATAGTTTCTAACATTCGAGAGAAGAATCATGCGTGTGATATATGACCCAAAACGCGACGTCGATGACACATACCGAGTTCTTTTCTATCACAAGATTAGGAATTTAATGCAAATTCTGGATATCGTGCATGAAATCAAAGGACAGCGACTACGCTGGCTCGGTCACGTTCTGCGTGCTGATTCGAAGCGAATGTTACAGCGAACCTTTAAGGGAGAACCGCCTTACGACAAAAAATTACCTTGAACTATTTATGATTTATTCTCTTTCTGTAGGTCATAATTTTTACCGTAATGCATACAAAATGTTTCATAGAAGAAAATATTTTTTTTTAAAAAACTAAGACCATAAAATTTAAAAAACCCAAACCATAAACAAAATTTTATCAAGTTCAAGGTTATTTTGAATTCTTCTTTTTTTCTTTAACAATACAACTCATTTTACGTAGCCATACCAGTTGTTACGCTCTACTCTTTGAGTGAGTAAATCTTGCAATTATTTTTTCGATGTGTAGTTACTAGATGTCAGATTTCGATGTGTGAACAGGTATTTAATAAAAAATTGATGATTTTCCCAATCATTACTTCTTGAGTACGCTAACTTACAGAATCCTTTTAACATATTATCATATCGCCATGCGCTAACGCTCCACCTATGTTAACTATTTATTCGCCGACGCCAATCGTTGTCGCTCTTGTTCTGTTTATACTGTCACGAATCACAGATGTCACCTGTGATAGTCAAGAAGAAAATTATAGCAGTAGGGATTACCCTGTAACCAAATGTTTACACATACAAACAGAATAAAAACAAATAATGAAATAGGCGGAGCGAACAAAATACGAGAAGAACATTCGCGAAGTGTAGAGAAAAAAATAATGGAATATTCTACAAGTATTTGTGTCGTATAAATACGTGTAGACATTTGAGTTACGAAATAGTTCAGTTTTGAATTTCGAAGTGTTAATATCGGGAAGTGATAAAAAGTGAAGTGTTAAAATAATAGTAGTGATAAATATTGTGTAAAATAATAGTGTAAATAAATATTAGTGAATTATTTGTGAAATAGTTGTGTAATATTTGTGGGAAATAAATTTAATTGAAATTTAATCTTTGCGAGTTTAATATTCACAATCCAGTGATCGAACCGGATAAATTATTAGAATAACCACTCGGCGAAATCGTAACAATTGGTGACAGCGGTGGGATTGTGAATATCCAAGATGAAATTATTGGACTTAAAAGTGGCAGATTTGAAGAAGGAGTTGGGGCTACGGAATCTACCAACTGCGGGCAACCGAAATGAGTTGCAGTTGAGACTCCGTACAGCTTTGTTGGATGATAATGTTGACCCAGATCAACATGAATTTAATTTTGGGGCACCGGATTCAACCGAGGTGCAAGCGATTGAAGTGACTACAGAGTCAACGACCAGAGCGGAAGACGAGAATGTCACCGTACGAGAAACCACTCCAACAACACCAGGAGCGTTCGACATGGGGCAATTAATGGCCGCAATGCAGCAAATGATCGGCGGCCTCGAAGTAAAAATGATTACCGAGCAAAGAGCATTGCGTGCTGAACAGGAGCAGATGATCGGGGGGCTCAAAACCGATATAACAAGCGGTCAAGAAAGTTTAAAGGAACAGATGCGTGCCGATCAAGAAAGCATGAGAACAGGACAAGAGAGCATCATCGAACGGTTGGAGCAGCAAGAAAAATGTGTCAACGAGAAGTTTCGAGAGCTTTCCGTTACATTTAACACAAAAGTTGACACCATCAAAATCGAAATGGATCAGCAATTTGAGATGGCCGACCAACGATTCATGAAGATCGAACAAGAGCTTATGGACCTAAAAACCAACGGCAGCGCTCTAATTGCTCGACCAACCAGCTCAATAAAATTGAAGCCACCAACATTTGACGGAACCACACTATTCAACATCTTCAAACTCCAGTTTGAAATGGCGGCCACAAGGAACGGTTGGTGTGAAGAGGATCGGGTAGCAGCATTAATTGTGGCGTTAAAGGGAAGTGCTGCGGAACTACTCCAAATCGTGCCGGAATACGAACGAGAGGATTACGGCAAAATCATGTTGGCTCTGGAGCGCAAATACGGAGGTGACCACCGACGGGAGCTACATCGGATGGAGTTGAAGGGACGATGTCAGCGGGTTGGAGAGACGCTCCAGGAGTATGCGGCTGATATAGAGCGGTTAGTGCACCTCGCCCACTACAACATGGCAGGTGAATACACAGAGCGTATTAAGATCGACGCTTTCACCGATGGTATACGGGATCCGGATACGAGACGTGCAGTTGTATTGTCTCCAAAAGCAACGTTTGCGGAAACCATCGCGTGTGCCCTAACCAATGAGACTGCAAACAACATCATCAAACCAGCAGTCAAGGTACGTCGTGTGGAAGTGGAACCAGCAATCAGTCACAAACAGGGCAATACCATCAAACCAGCAGATAACTGGCGGTCAACGAGATTCCGGGAAGGAACTAGTAAAATCAGATGTTGGGTTTGTGATAAAATAGGACACATCTCAAGGGAATGCTGGGAGATAAAGCGCAAACGGGCGAGAACACCATCGCCGATGTACCGAAGGCCACCGGAGGAACGAAGAATACCAGCCGAGGAGGAACGCCAAACAACAACAAAGGCGTTAAACGAGTAAGAGTCAGCTTTGAGGAGCAAAAGCTGACTCCCACAACCAAATGCTCCATAACCTTCATCCCCATTTCCAGATTGGCAAAAGGTGGTGATAGCTTGATGGTGCGAGGCGAAGTAGAGGGACGATCCAGTATGATAACATTGGACACTGGAGCAACGAGAACGATTGTGCGGCCAGATTTCATCACGGATGGAGTTCGATCAATGGAAGGGTTCAAGTTGCAAACGGCGACAGGCGACAATGCAGCTATCAAAGGAAAGAAGGAGGTTACAATACGAATCGGGAACAACAGTTTTCGACATGAAGTTCTGGTTGCGGATATTGTGGATGAGGTCATCCTGGGAATGGACTTCATGAAGCGAAATGGATTCGTATTGGATGTCGGACGGGGAACATTGAGCTACGGTAATGTCGAACTGCCTTTGCAACTGAACAACGGGAAGGAGCCAATCGTAAGGAGGATAACATTGGATCATCGGACGAAGCTACCACCACACTCGGAAACGGTTGTCTGGGGGAAATTGGATGGAGGTCCTGGAACACAAGGGTTGTGGGTTGTGGAGGCCAACAGTGACGAACTACAGACCAAAGAAATTACCATCGGAAAAGCTTTGGTTAAACCGGATTGTGACTTTAGAGTTCCGATAAGGGCTCTTAATTTATCGGATGTGACAAAAACAATCAAAAAGGGAACTATCATCGGCCGAGGTGAGGAAGTATCCACGATTATAAAATGTGAGGAGTGTTGTCACAGGAAATCGATGGGCAAGAACGTGTCATCGCATATTATTCAAAGATCTTATCGAAGCCAGAACGGAACTACTGTGTAACAAGAAGAGAATTGTTGGCCATAGTGAAATGTGTGGAACATTTCAGGAAATACCTTTATGGTCAATCATTTCTATTAAGAACGGATCATGGCGCCTTGACATGGCTACTTCAGTAAGTGGCCAGAGGTATACCCGATTCCAAATCAGGAAACAACCACAATCGCCAATGCAGTGGTATACAATTGGATAAGCCGTTATGGGGTACCAATGGAACTGCATTCCGACCAAGGGCGGAATTTTGAATCGGTTGTCTTCCAGGAGATGTGCCAGTTACTGGGAATTAATAAAACGCGAACAACACCTTTCCACCCACAATCTGATGGCATGGTGGAGCGTTTCAATGCCACATTGGAGGAGTTTATAGCTAAAACAGTGGATAAAAACCAGCGGAATTGGGATCAAGGTATTCCATTGTTCTTAATGGCTTATCGATCGGCGGTGCATAACACAACAGGAGTAACACCAGCGACAATACTTTTTGGCAACAATTTAAGACTGCCAGGTGATCTCAAATTTGGAGCGGTTCCATCATCAGCCAAATGTGGACAAGCATATGTGGACAACTTGAAAGAGGAGATCAACAACATACACGGATTTGTCAGAGAGAAAATCAAATTGTCAAGTGATAAAACAAAGGCTCGGTATGATGTACGAGCGAATAATAAAGGATTTGACGAGGGACAATTGGTATGGCTTCACAACCCACAACGTAAGAAAGGGTTATCGCAGAAATTACAACCTGGATGGGAGGGACCGTACAAGGTCATAACAATATGACCTAGGATCTATAGGATCTATAGGATCCAAAGAGGAGTACGAGGAAAACCCAAGGTTGTACACCTGGAGCGACTGGCGTTCTATAGAGGAAGAGATCTGAATCCTGTTCGGGACGAACAGGTTTGGGCGGAGGGTAGTGTCACGAATCACAGATGTCACCTGTGATAGTCAAGAAGAAAATTATAGCAGTAGGGATTACCCTGTAACCAAATGTTTACACATACAAACAGAATAAAAACAAATAATGAAATAGGCGGAGCGAACAAAATACGAGAAGAACATTCGCGAAGTGTAGAGAAAAAAATAATGGAATATTCTACAAGTATTTGTGTCGTATAAATACGTGTAGACATTTGAGTTACGAAATAGTTCAGTTTTGAATTTCGAAGTGTTAATATCGGGAAGTGATAAAAAGTGAAGTGTTAAAATAATAGTAGTGATAAATATTGTGTAAAATAATAGTGTAAATAAATATTAGTGAATTATTTGTGAAATAGTTGTGTAATATTTGTGGGAAATAAATTTAATTGAAATTTAATCTTTGCGAGTTTAATATTCACAATCCAGTGATCGAACCGGATAAATTATTAGAATAACCACTCGGCGAAATCGTAACAATACCTTTATATTTAAATGGAAAAGTAATACACATCACCAACTATTAAATAAGTTAAGGCGCAGCCACACCCATGGCAATACAAATCTGTCCACTCCACACATTTAAAATACAATGAAAATTATTTTAATTGCAATTAACGATTGGTAAATCACTAAAATAACATAAAAAAGTTTCAAGCTGAAATAGTGTTTTGAAATATAAAATAGTATCTCATCTAATATTTAGTTTCTTCTAGTTGAAAGCGTATATAATCATTGCGTAGTCAATTTGTAATTCATTGAGCTTCAGTGTTGCGTTTCTTCCTTCGTCCCTTCAGTCCGAAAATTTTTTAAGCAATTTCATTGGTTGCAAAGACGTGTTTGTTTTTGTGAATTTTTTCATCAAGTTGGGCTAACTTTATCTTTTGAATGGAACGGAAATGACTAGAAAGAGACAAATGCTCTAAAATCTAATGTAAAAATATCAATCATGGAAGATTAATGTCAATAATTAATATTATTTAGCTATAGATGGCTGCATAATCGTTTTGAATTTTTTTCTATCATCATGATATCGAAAACAAAACTATGCAAACCGAATGAAGTAGCGAAGGAAGGAACACAACGCTGACGCCACATTTAGAGTTGCGAAATTGTCATCTAATTGTCATTTCGGACATTTAAACGAAAACGACATAAATTTACGTTTTATGTTTAGTGAACCAATTAAAAATATCATATGCAATACTACAGGTGTTCTATTGGATAATTAAAGATTTGAGTGGCATCGGTTCCTTTTGTTTATACAGGTATCCTAACAAATAAAGAAATAGAAAAAGTATTTGCTTCAAATGTTTTATTGATTTGAGTAATAATAATTATAACCCTTATAGAATAGTTTATTATATATCATAATCTAATCCGCAAATCTATTAAATGTCGTTGTTGAAAATTTTTCAAAAAAAAAATTCTACTACTAATATATGAATAATATGTTTATTGAAATATAGGTATAATGTTGATTTATGACTTATAATAAAATACTCTACAAGGGTTTTAAATATCATTACTAAAACCTTAAAAAATACCACATTTTAAGCGAGTGTTTACTTTATTTTCTTGATGTTGTAAGATACCTGTATAAGGGGCCATCCATAAACTACGTCACGCTATTTTTAAATAATTTTTACCCCCCCCCTCCCCCCTTATCACATCTTGTCACAAAATTGTATATACCCCATTAAAAACTACGTCACAAATTTAAGAAGCCCCCCCCTTACAATTCCCAAATGAAAAAACAAATAAGAATCATAATATATAATGAAAAAATAAATAGTTTATTAATATCTTATTTATATTTTTGCGTATTTAATTCTAAAAATATCATATTTCCTTAAACTGTTCACAAAATAACAAAATTATAAAATAAGCGTTGATAATTGATATCATTTAAAAAAACTTAACTCTAGAAAATTCTTCAATAACCAAAATTGAAATGAATTCTTTATTCATTTGATAGTATTGATATACTCATCAACCGATATAATTAGGCAACATCGGACTGGTGTTTCCTCCGGAGGAATATCCATTCCATGCATATCCAACTCCGTTTCATCATACCAATCTGCAGTTTCTCCGTTTTCTTGATGAGCAATCACGGCCATTAGTTTTCTCTGTCAGCGTGCAGCTATCCGGACTGGTCTTACACGTTTTATTGGCCCTTCATCTTTTTTGGGGGTGGTGGAAACGTGTTTTCGTAACATTGCCTTAGTTCCAAAATACATATCACATGTATTGCAAAGTCTATCTTTTAAAATCAATTTCACTGAAGGACAATACAAGTCGTATGGAACAATTTTGACCGACATATTATTAAGAATATTCTTGTTTTGTAAACTTAATAAAACGAAAAGAGAAGGGTAGTTGAGCGTATCATCTTTCAATGGCAATTCTGGTGCCCGGAGTCCTATATCCGTTTGGATGAGGGGAATAGGTGGAGGAAGAAATCGATCTCTTATTATATCAAAATATGAACTGCGAAACTCCGTGCAGCAATGGTTTGTTTTTTGAAATTATCCAAGCAACCAAACTCTTAACAACGGTAATCGTCTGTCAACAATACGGGGAAAGTCAAAAATTAAAACATAACGGTTGTTTAAAACATAACGGTTTGTATGTGTGAATTACAAATTGTTTGTCGAGGCACCATTTTTTAGGGTATGTGTCCTATCCATGTGAGTTTCGTTGTAAAAATTACAATGCATTTTTTGGTGGAAACTAGGGCAACACTTAAAACCGTTTTAATGATGTGATGTCACATTTTTAAATCCCCCTCCCCCCCAACATCACACATCATCACGTCAGCTTATACTTCCTCCCCCCCTAAAGAGCGTGACGTAGTTTATGGATGGCCCCTAAGCAATAAAACCTGATGACGCCCAAATCATTTGTTTTATGTAATTCTGCGCACTTATAAAATAATTAAATAGGAAGTGAAATAGAAAGTAGTCCAAACAACTTATGTAAATAATCGAAAGAAATTCAAAATGAATCGGCGTTTACCTAAATCTAAATATTATTTCACAAAGAACCACCAAAAATATATATGACAAAGATCTGCGTGACATCTAGCTAAAATAAAAACAAATATTTTGTAGCGGAAGATGATCTAACAAATTTAATTACTCAGTACTAAAATTATAAAACTAAATAGGTTTGAGTATTGGATAAAATAAAAAAAAAAAAAAAATCTTATTAGAAAAATCTAATAGGTATGATTATAACCTAAGACATTATCCAACAGACATGCATATTAAAAATCGCGTATTAAAATTTGATATTCTATCAAATAGGCCATTAAATTCCTCATCTAATGAGCATAAGTGGTGGTCTCCAACCCCCGTAGCAAATTGTCCCCAAATTTTATTCGTTCAAGTACAATTTTGACTCAAACTGTTTGAAGGCCATTATCGGCCAATGCTAGAGATTTGGACTCAGGTTCAAATAGTACATCAAATAGGCCATTAAATTCCTCATCTAATGAGCATAAGTGGTGGTCTCCAACCCCCGTAGCAAATTGTCCCCAAATTTTATTCGTTCAAGTACAATTTTGACTCAAACTGTTTGAAGGCCATTATCGGCCAATGCTAGAGATTTGGACTCAGGTTCGAATAGTACATCAAATAGGCCATTAAATTCCTCATCTAATGAGCATAAGTGGTGGTCTCCAACCCCCGTCGCAAATTGTCCCCAAATTTTATTCGTTCAAGTACAATTTTGACTCAAACTGTTTGAAGGCCATTATCGGCCAATGCTAGAGATTTGGACTCAGGTTCGAATAGTACATCAAATAGGCCATTAAATTCCTGATATAATGAGCATAAGTGGTGGTCTCCAACCCCCGTAGCAAATTGTCCCCAAATTTTATTCGTTCAAGTACAATTTTGACTCAAACTGTTTGAAGGCCATTATCGGCCAATGCTAGAGATTTGGACTCAGGTTCGAATAGTACATCAAATAGGTCATTAAATTTCTCATCTAATGAGCATAAGTGGTTGTCTCCAACCCCCGTAGCAAATTGTCCCCAAATTTTATTCGTTCAAGTACAATTTTGACTCAAACTGTTTGAAGGCCATTATCGGCCAATGCTAGAGATTTGGACTCAGGTTGGGATTATACATCAAATAGGCCATTAAATTCCTCATCTAATGAGCATAAGTGGTGGTCTCCAACCCCCGTAGCAAATTGTCCCTAAATTTTATTCGTTCAAGTACAATTTTGACTCAAACTGTTTGAAGGCCAATATCGGCCAATGCTAGAGATTTGGACTCAGGTTCGAATAGTACATCAAATAGGCCATTAAATTCCTCATCTAATGAGCATAAATGGTGGTCTCCAACCCCCGTCGCAAATTGTCCCCAAATTTTATTCGTTCAAGTACAATTTTGACTCAAACTGTTTGAAGGCCATTATCGGCCAATGCTAGAGATTTGGACTCAAGTTCGAATAGTACATCAAATAGGCCATTAAATTCCTCATCTAATGAGCATAAGTGGTGGTCTCCAACCCCCGTAGGAAGTTGGCCCCAAATTTTATTCGTTCAAGTACAATTTCGACTTAAACTGTTTGAAGGCCATTATCGGCCAATGCTAGAGATTTGGACTCAGGTTCGAATAGTACATCAAATAGGCCATTAAATTCCTCATCTAATGAGCATAAGTGGTGGTCTCCAACCCCCGGAGCAAATTGTCCCCAAAATTTATTCGTTCAAGTACAATTTTGACTCCAACTGTTTGAAGGCCATTATCGGCCAATGCTAGAGATTTGGACTCAGGTTCGAATAGTACATCAAATAGGCCATTAAATTCCTCATCTAATGAGCATAAGTGGTGGTCTCCAACCCCCGTAGCAAATTGTCCCCAAATTTTATTCGTTCAAGTACAATTTTGACTCAAACTGTTTGAAGGCCATTATCGGCCAATGCTAGAGATTTGGACTCAGGTTCGAATAGTACATCAAATAGGCCATTAAATTCCTCATCTAATGAGCATAAGTGGTGGTTTCCAACCCCCGTAGCAAATTGTCCCCAAATTTTTATTCGTTCAAGTACAATTTTGACTCCAACTGAAACTCCAACTGTTTGAAGGCCATTATCGGTCAATGCTAGAGATTTGGACTCAAGTTCGAATAGTACATCAAATAGGCCATTAAATTCCTCATCTAATGAGCATAAGTGGTGGTCTCCAACCCCCGTAGCAAATTGTCCCCAAATTTTATTCGTTCAAGTACAATTTTGACTCAAACTGTTTGAAGGCCATTATCGGCCAATGCTAGAGATTTGGACTCAGGTTCGAATAGTACATCAAATAGGCCATTAAATTCCTCATCTAATGAGCATAAGTGGTGGTCTCCAACCCCCGTAGCAAATTGTCCCCAAATTTTTATTCGTTCAAGTACAATTTTGACTCAAACTGTTTGAAGGCCATTATCAGCCAATGCTAGAGATTTGGACTCAGGTTTGATGAACACAATATTAATTTTTTATTATATTTAGAATTTTGGACTTTTAATAGATTTTGCATATCCTGAAGAGAACATTTTTTCCGAAATTTTATATATTGAAGTACAATTTTGAGTGAAAATAAAAATGACTCTTTATTCAATCATTTTCTTATGAAATCTATGCCTTTGTATTCATATCTAAGACATTTAGCAACATACATATTTTTTATAAATGAAATTTTTTTTTAGTACTCCATCTTTCACTCAGAAATTTCAATTGGAATTATCATTCTTCCTATTGGATTTTGAGTTAACAGTGTAAGACTAACACATGCATAAAATCTGTAGAAAACTTCACAGGCATTAAAAAAGTTCGTATACACACGAAATACGAATACGAAGCAAAACACAATCGTTCAAAAAACCAAATCATTCAAAAACCAAATCATTCAAAAACCAAATCATTAAAAAACCAAATCGTTCAAAAACCAACTCGTTGAAATAACCAATTCTCTAAAAAATCAACTCGATCAGAACAAAAACCAAAGATCTACTCGTTCAAAAAAAAAACCAAATCATTTGAGAACCAATTCGATCTCGTTCATGAATGATTTGGTTAAAAGAGAATTGGTTAATGACATGAATTTTGTGTATGACATAACAAAAACTTTTTTGGTTTCCTTTTCTCGATGTTTGATTGTTTTCGCACCAAAGTGATATTGAAATGAGGGAACGAGACATGTATATAAAAATGTTTGTGCTACTGTAACTTTATATGAATGCTGCAGATTGAGATGCAAAATCGACTTAATGTGTGTGTATAAATATAACTAAAACAAGTATGATTATCAGCATTTCGCTAGATGCGCTGTGCTGACGTGACAAACAATTGATTTTAAACAGATATTTTTTAGACGTGTTACTTGGAAAATCTTTTGAGAAATGCATTAAATAAATAAATGAATGTATATATATATATATATATATATATATATATATATATATATATATATATATATATATATATATATATATATATATATATATTTATATATGTATATATATATATATATATATATATATATATATATATATATATATATATGTATATATATATGTGTATGTATATATATATATATATATATATATATATATATATATATATATATATATATATATATATATATATATATATATATATATATATATATATATATATATATATATTGAACTGGTTAAAATGAACAGGTTTAATTAACCTGGTTAATGAACTAAAAGATCGAATCACTCTTGGTTACGAAATAAACCAGTTAAGCCCATCACTATCAAATGCTCGTAGCAAACTAAAACAAAGAAACAAAATCAAAAATAAAATAAAAATGAAGCGAAATGCACTAAAAGACAACGAAGAACAAAAAAAATATCATATTAGTACGTGTATGCGGGAACCAGAGCACAATATAACAAACAATATGCTTTAAAACCCGATATTATAAATTCATTTCGTTTTATTTTTCTATTCACGATCGAAAATATAAAAATCTAGATTCTTAAATCTTCAAAATCATGAATTAAAATATTGGTTTATATAAAAATTATTAATCCAGGATTGTTGATAAATAATCATTTTCCAAACTCTGGCAAGTGAGTAATTCGCTTTGGGGCCTGCCTACCAAGTTATAGGAAGTTAAAAGTCAAAAATTACGAAAAAATCGACTTTTTCATACGATTGTTGATGTATTTACCACTTTCTAACCAATTACACATACAAAGGACCGGCCATGTTTTTCGATGGGAAATGGCCGTATACATATACGCATTGTATTATACATAGGTTTTGACAATACAAATAAAGCTCAGGCCAATTATTTTCTTTTATGAGTTAGTATGAGTAAATGAATAGAAAACAACAAAATTTGTACAATTCATTCGTAAACTGTCGATTTCTCGCAATTTTTTGACTTTGCTTTGTTGTGTCTTACAATACAGGCCCTACATCAATTTTGGTATATGAGGCATCTAAATATGATTATTTATCAAGACTGCTGTACAATAATTTTCCCATTTATTGATACATGCTTAAATTTTTCATTCATAAGAAATTTTCCTAATTTTTAATATGATCACATGATCAAAATAGTTCAATGTGATTCAAAAAAATGTATAAACAGTGATTATATATCGTAACTCCTCTTTTGCATTTGAATTTTGTATAGGAAAAACATTCTAGCACACAAAGTCACAAAAATTTTTTTTTTTGGTTTTGTTTACGTTGATTTTTTTGTTTCTTTTGTTTTTGATGGTACATTGTCTGTTACTGTTAATTGTATTGTATTGTATGTTTACTTGTCAGTATGAAAAAAAATTGACCTAAAATATATTTAATTTTTGGCAAATTTAAAATATATTTGCGAAAATATAAATTTTAATAAACATATAAATATAAATAAATTTGATATTACTCCATTCTTAATTTTACTAACTTCTTCGGATGACAAAATTTGTTTAATTGTAAATTCGTTAATTCTATTTCGAAAAATTAATCGAAACATCAATTTAATTATTTTTGGAAATAATAAAATTAACGTTTTGTTTAATTTATTTCCTAGTTAAAATTCAGATAGATATTATCAAAATCTAAATAAAATTGTTAAATATCTATAAACCTACAAAAAATTATTCAAACAGGTAAAATTTTATGTATATTGAAGATAAATTACGAAAACATAAAATTTATCATAAAACAAATACATCCTCCCGTCGCAACTGCTCGTAGCAAACTAAAACAAAGCAACAAAATCAAAAATAAATTAAAAACGAAACGAATGCACTAAAAGACAACAAAGCACAACAAACGTAATTGACCAAAATATCAATTTAATAATTTTTATAAAGAATTAAGTAATTTAAGTTTACAATTAAAAGAGTTTTAATAATACAAAATAAAAATTCTGTAAGCCTTACAAAAATTAAAACGCATAAAATGTTACGTGATTTAAAAATATTACGTAAAAATAAAATCATACTGACAACGAACACGTGCTTCCGCTTCAAATGCTCGTAGCAAACTAAAACAAAGGAACAAAATCAAAAATAAAATAAAAATGAAGCGAAATGCACAGACAACGAAGAACAAAACTGTTTGCATTATTTCCAATGCGTATATGCAATGCGTATATGTATACGGCCGTTTCCCATCGAAAAACATGGCCGATCCTATGTATGTGTAATGGGTTAGAAAGTGGTAAATACATCAACAATCGTATGAAAAAGCTGATTTTTTCGAAATTTTTGACTTTTAACTTCCTATAGCTTGGTAGGCGGGCCCGATAACCAATTACTCACTTTCCAGACTTTGGAAAATGATTATTTATCAACAATCCTGGATTAATAATTTTTATTTAAACCATTATTTTAATTCATGTTTTTGAAGATTTAGGAATCTAGATTTTTATATTTTCGATCGTGAATAGAAAAATAAAACGAAATGAATTTATAATATCGGGTTTAAATGCATATTGTTTGTTATATTGTGCTCTGGTTCGCGCATACAAGTACTAATATGATTTTATTTTGCATCCCGCTCGTTTTTTTCCATTTTTCCTTCAATTCAATTTTTTTTAGAAATAACAATACCAATAAAGCTAAGGCCGATTATTCTCTTTTATGAGTGAGTATGAGTAAATGAATAGAAAACAACAAAATTTGTACAATTCGTTCGTAAACTGTCGATTTCTCGGAATTTTTTGACTTTGCTTTGTTGTATCTTACAATACGGGCCTTACATCAATTTTTGTATATGAGGCATCTAAATATGATTATTTATCAAGACTGCTGTACAATAAATTTCCCATTTATTGATACATGCTCAAATTTTTCATTCATAAGAAATTTTCTTGATTTTTATTTTTATTTTCGGCTAATATGTTAGTTCGATAATATTTCGTTTATCGAATATGATGATATGATCAAAATAGTTCAATGCCCAAGTATAACAAAGCTAAACTCAAAAATGAGCTATCGTTTTTCCCTTCGAAATATGCGAAAATAGTCGAAAGATAAATACCTTAGTAGTGGTGCGTATATGTATACAGCGTTGTGTTTAGAAAACTGCGTATTATTTGACATGTTTAAAATTTGGCTTGTTTATTTATATATTTGGAATTTCTAAGAAATGTGAACACCTGCACTTTAATACAATTTCTGGGTGGAAATTGTAAGTTAAAAGTATTCGTTCGAAAATATGTATTTAAGTTTTTTGGTAAAACAGTGATAAAACGAGTTTATTATACCTTAAATATCTATCCTATTTTTTAGGTAAAAAATGCGGAGGAGACACAAGTTTCATATGTACATAGTATGTTTTCATTCATCACTCAACCGTTCTAAGCGATTTATCAAATAGTGCATGTCAATTTCTGTGTCTTGTGATTTCAAATAAATATAAGTGTAATCATAATTTCAATGGAGAAAGATTGTCCTTATTGGTGGTATCTAAGAAAAATTACTGTGTTGTGAACATTTTGTTTCAGATTTGGAAATAAATTAATATGATCTAACTAATATTCATTATTACAAAAAAAAATCATTTAAAATATTATTCAATCTTCTATATTAATTTTAAATCATATTTATATACATAATTTATTAAAATTACGTTTTACATTCGAAAAATTTAAAGTTTATATGAATATTCATTTTAATTTTTATTTAATAAATTTTTAATGCACATTACAGTTATATTACAATTACAAATTAATAAAAATTATTTTGTTGTTTCTAAACCATTAAAATTTGTAGTTTTATTTGATAAACCCGCTACAATTTGAATTTGACGTTTCACATATGCATGCACTAAATATTCCCGCCAAATTTATTTTTGACATTTGAACACACATACATAAGCACAGTTTTACTATATTGAGTTTCGTCAGATTCGACTTATCGCGACACGTTTCATACGAAATCTTATTCTAAGTCGAAAGCAAAACTATGTAAAAGTCGAAACTAAATATAAGTTTTTACTTCGATATTTGACGAAAAAGTCGAATTTTGTTATACTTGGGTGTGATTCGAGAAAATGTATAAACAGTGATTATATAACGTAACTCCTCTTTTGCATTTGAATTTTGTATAGGAAAAATACTCTAGCACACAAAGAATACACAAAGTCACAAAAATTATTTTTTTTGTTTTGTTTACGTTGATTTTTTTGTTTCTTTTTGTTTTTGATGGTACATTGTCTGTTACTGTTTTTGTATTGTATTGTATGTTTACTTGTCAGTATGAAAAAAATTGACCTAAAATATATTTAATTTTTGGCAAATTTAAAATATATTTGCGAAAATATAAATTTTAATAAACATATAAATATAAATAAATTTTATATTATTCAATTCATAATTTTATTGACTATGTCGGTTGACAAAATTTGTATAATTGTTAATTCGTTAATTCTATTTCGAAAAATTAAACGAAACATCAATTTCATTATTTTTGGAAATAATAAAATTAACGTTTTGTTTAATTTATTTCCTAGTCAAAATTTAGATAGATATTATCAAAATCCTAATAAAATTGATAAATATCTATAAACCTAAAAAACAAAATTCGAACAGGTAAAATTTTATGTATATTGAAAATAAATTACGAAAACATAAAATTTATCATAAAACAAATACATCCTCCCTTCGCAACTGCTCTTAGCAAACTAAAACAAAGCAACAAAATCAAAACTAAATTAAAAACGAAACGAATGCACTAAAAGACAACAAAGCACAACAAACGTAATTGACCAAAATATCAATTTTATAATTTTTATAAAGAATGAAAGTAATTTAAGAATACAATTCAAACTGTTTTAATAATCCTAAATCAAAATTCTGTAAGCCTAAAACAAAATTAAAACGCATAAAATTTTATGTGATCTAAAAATATTACGTAAAAACCAAATCATACTGACAACGAACTCGTGCTTTTGTCTCAAATGCTCGTAGCAAACTAAAACAAGGAAACAAAATCAAAAATAAAATAAAAATGAAGCGAAATGCACTAAAAGACAACGAAGCACAAAACTGTTTACATTATTTCTAAAAAATATTGAAACGAAGGAAAATGAAAAAAAAACGAGCGGGATGCAGGGTTGTCGTTTACAAAAAGGCTAAGGTAGCACATATCGTATAACAAGAGGAGTGTTTTTAAAAGTTAAGGAGTATAAAAAATAAAAAAACATGTATTATATTATGAAGATGTATAATTAATTCTATAATTAATTTAATTTAATTCAAAAAAATTAAAAATTATAAACAATCACATAAAAATATATGTAATTACACGGATTTGTTCGATCCAAAACCTTTCGGGCCATAAGATTGGCATTAACTGTTGAGATTTACAATGAATTACGCTTCTTATCTTTAATAAGGTTGTCCTGGAAAAATATGTGCTCGGCGTTTGCGCTGCTATGAGAAAAACTTAAAATAGATCCTACAAAATTACGATGTTGTGGATACATTCTTTCGTTGGCTGCATTTTTCAAATCGAATAGAATTCCAAACTTCTATAGAAGTCCAAACGTCATAAAAGTGTTTCTAAAAAAAATTGGAAACTATCGAATAAGTGAAGATAGACTAATTGATTTTTGTTTGGGGTCCAAGTACAGCTACTAACACCTCATCTTCGAAATTAATTCGAGTGCTGATTTGCTTCCACAACTGTATGTAATAAGCACAACACGATTTCCTTACACGATTGGCAGTATCTTCTGAAACTGTTCCCCTTTTAATAGTTATTTCAGCTTTTGTGCTAATATAAACTTTATCAATGTCTAAAATATTATTTATATTTAAAAAATAAGTTTTATCCAGCACATTATCCAAAATCATCTCAGATTTAACAAAAATTTAATAACATTGTAAAACTCTTGTAGTGGGAAGCAAAACATGAAATCAAGGAGTTACTGATTGGAACCTGAGCCATGTCGGCATTCTGTTTTTTTTTTAATGATATGATTGCATCAAAAATATTTAAGCGCAACCCATTGCTCTATAATTTGTGATAATACTGCTGCTGCGATCGATAGCCATCTTGCAAATGATAATTTAAGTATTGTGTGTGTGTTTCGATATTAAAATATTCTTGAAAAGTTTTGAATTGAGATTGCATACTTGTGAATTTTTAATAATTTCATGGAATTATTTTGTTAATTGGACTTATTGTGCTTATCAATGTGTACAATATTATTAGTAAGGATTTGTTGAAAAAATTTACATTTTGGTTTCCATATCCAATTTTTTTCTCTACAACATTAATTGAATTTCATTAAACTCTTATATATTGTTTCGTAGAAAGGAAGAATGTGTAATAGTGAATTTCTCTCACCTAAGTAAAACGAAAGAAATCCCAAAAACTGCATGAAACTGCAATTGCATGAAGGTTTATTCTTTCAGGGGAGAATAGATTTCATTTGTGGAGCATAGTAGTACATGGGTGTTGAAAGTAGTATATTTACTCCCATAGTAGTACTTTCGACAACACTGGCGGGATGTAAAATAAAATCATATCAGCATATAAACAATGCGTATATGTATACGGCCGTTTCCCATTGAAAAACATGGCCGGTCCTATGTATGTGTAAATGAATAGAGAGTCGTAAATACATCAACAATCGTATGAAAAAGTTGATTTTTTCGAAATTTTTGACTTTTAACTTCCCATAACTTGGTAGGCAGACTCCATAGCGAATTACTCACTTTCCAGAGTTTTGAAAATGATTATTTATCAACAATCCTGGATTAATAATTTTCATTTAAACCAATATTTTAATTCATGTTTTTGATGATTTAAGAATCTAGATTTTTATATTTTCGATCGTGAATAGAAAAATAAAACGAAATGTATTTGTAATATCGGGTTTAAATACATACAATTTGTTATATTGTGCTCTGGTTCCCGCATACAAGTACTAATATGATTTTATTTTACATCCCGCTCGTTTTTTTTTCATTTTCCTTCGTTTCAATATTTTTTAGAAATAATGCAAACAGTTTTGTGCTTCGTTGTCTTTTAGTGCATTTCGCTTCATTTTTATTTTATTTTTGATTTTGTTTCCTTGTTTTAGTTTGCTACGAGCATTTGAGGCGAAAGCACGTGTGCGTTGTCAGTATGATTTTGTTTTTACGTAATATTTTTAGATCACATAACATTTTATGCGTTTTAATTTTGTTTTAGGCTTACAGAATTTTTATTTAGGATTATTAAAACTGTTTGAATTGTATACTTAAATTACTTTCATTCTTTATAAAAATTATAAAATTGATATTTTGGTCAATTACGTTTGTTGTGCTTTGTTGTCTTTTAGTGCATTCGTTTCGTTTTTAATTTAGTTTTGATTTTGTTGCTTTATTTTAGTTTGCTACGAGCAGTTGCGAAGGGAGGATGTATTTGTTTTATGATAAATTTTATGTTTTCGTAATTTATTTTCAATATACATAAAATTTTACCTGTTCCAATTTTGTTTTTTAGGTTTATAGATATTTATCAATTTTATTAAAATTTTGATAATATCTATCTGAATTTTGACTAGGAAATAAATTAAACAAAACGTTAATTTTATTATTTCCAAAAATAATGAAATTGATGTTTCGTTTAATTTTTCGAAATAGAATTAACGAATTAACAATTATAGAAATTTTGTCAACCGACATAGTCAATAAAATTATGAATTGAATAATATCAAATTTATTTATATTTATATGTTTATTAAAATTTATATTTTCGCAAATATATTTTAAATTTGCCAAAAATTAAATATATTTTAGGTCAATTTTTTCATACTGACAAGTAAACATACAATACAATACAATTAACAGTAACAGACAATGTACCATCAAAAACAAAAAGAAACAAAAAAATCAACGTAAACAAACCAAAAAAATAATTTTTGTGACTTTGTGTATTCTTTGTGTGCTAGAGTATTTTTCCTATACAAAATTCAAATGCAAAAGAGGAGTTACGTTATATAATCACTGTTTATACATTTTCTCGAATCACATTGAACCATTTTGATCATGTGATCATATTCGATAAACGAAATATTATCGAACTAACATATTAGCCGAAAATAAAAATAAAAATTAGGAAAATTTCTTATGAATGAAAAATTTGAGCATGTATCAATAAATGGGAAATTTATTGTACAGCAGTCTTGATAAATAATCATATTTAGATGCCTCATATACAAAAATTGATGTTAAGGCCCGTATTGTAAGATATAACAAAGCAAAGTCAAAAAATTGCGAGAAATCGACAGTTTACGAACGGATTGTACACATTTTGTTGTTTTCTATTCATTTACTCATACTCACTCATAAAAGAGAATAATCGCCCTGAACTTTATTGGTATTGTTATTTCTAAAAAAAATTGAAACGAAGAAAAAATGGAAAAAAACGAGCGGGATGCAAAATAAAATCATATTACTACTTGTATGCGCGAACCAGAGCACAATATAACGAACAATATGCATTTAAACCCGATATTATAAATTCATTTCGTTTTATTTTTCTATTCACGATCGAAAATATAAAAATCTAGATTCCTAAACCTTCAAAATCATGAATTAAAATATTGGTTTAAATGAAAATTATTAATCCAGGATTGTTGATAAATAATCATTTTCCAAACTCTGGAAAGTGAGTAATTCGCTTTGGGGCCTGCCTACCAAGTTATAGGAAGTTAAAAGTCAAAAATTACGAAAAAATCGACTTTTTCATACGATTGTTGATGTATTTACCACTTTCTAACCCATTACACATACAAAGGACCGGCCATGTTTTTCGATGGGAAACGGCCGTATACATATACGCATTGTATTATACATAGGTTTTGACAATACCAATAAAGCTCAGGCCAATTATTCTCTTTTATGAATTAGTATGAGTAAATGAATAGAAAACAACAAAATTTGTACAATTCGTTCGTAAACTGTCGATTTCTCGCAATTTTTTGACATTGCTTTGTTATATCTTACAATACAGGCCTTAACATCAATTTTTGTATATGAGGCATCTAAATATGATTATTTATCAAGACTGCTGTACAATAAATTTCCCATTTATTGATACATGCTCAAATTTTTCATTCATAAGAAATTTTCCTGATTTTTATTTTTATTTTCGACTAATATGTTAGTTCGATAATATTTCGTTTATCGAATATGATCACATGATCAAAATAGTTCAATGTGATTCGAGAAAATGTATAAACAGTGATTATAACTATAACGTAACTCCTCTTTTGCATTTGAATTTTGTATAGGAAAAACATTCTAGCACACAAAGTCACAAACATTTTTTTTTGTTTTGTTTACGTTGATTTTTTTGTTTCTTTTGTTTTTGATGGTACATTGTCTGTTAGGGTTTTTGTATTGTATTGTATGTTTACTTGTCAGTATGAAAAAAAATTGACCTAAAATATATTTAATTTTTGGCAAATTTAAAATATATTTGCGGAAATATAAATTTTAATAAACATATAAATATAAATAAATTTGATATTATTCCATTCAAAATTTTACTGACTTCTTCGGATGACAAAATTTGGTTAATTGTTAATTCGTTAATTCTATTTCGAAAAATTAAACGAAACATCAATTTAATTATTTTTGGAAATAATAAAATTAACGTTTTGTTTAATTTATTTCCTAGTTAAAATTCAGAAAGATATTGTCAAAATCTAAATAAAATTGTTAAATATCTATAAACCTACAAAAAATAATTCAAACAGGTAAAATTTTATGTATATTGAAGATAAATTACGAAAACATAAAATTTATCATAAAACAAATACATCCTCCCTTCGCAACTGCTCGTAGCAAACTAAAACAAAACAAAGCAACAAAATCAAAAATAAAATAAAAATGAAGCGAAATGCACAGACAACGAAGAACAAAACTGTTTGCATTATTTCTAATGCGTATATGCAATGCGTATATGTATACGGCCGTTTCCCATCGAAAAACATAGCCGATCCTATGTATGTGTAATGGGTTAGAAAGTGGTAAATACATCAACAATCGTATGAAAATGCTGATTTTTTCGAAATTTTTGACTTTTAACTTCCTATAACTTGGTAGGCAGGCCCGATAACCAATTACTCACTTTCCAGAGTTTGGAAAATGATTATTTATCAACAATCCTGGATTAATAATTTTCATTTAAACCAATTTTTTAATTCATGTTTTTGAAGATTTAAGAATCTAGATTTTTATATTTTCGATCGTGAATAGAAAAATAAAACGAAATGAATTTCTAATAACGGGTTTAAAAGCATATTGTTTGATATATTGTGCTCTGGTTCCCGCATACACGTACTAATATGATTTTATTTTGCATCCCGCTCGTTTTTTTTCATTTTTCCTTCGTTTCAATTTTTTTTAGAAATAATGCAAACGGTTTTGTGCTTCGTTGTCTTTTAGTGCATTTCGCTTCATTTTAATTTTATTTTTGATTTTGTTTCCTTGTTTTAGTTTGCTACGAGCATTGGAGGCGAAAGCACGAGTTCGTTGTCAGTATGATTTGGTTTTTACGTAATATTTTTAGATCACATAACATTTTATGCGTTTTAATTTTTTTTAGGGTTACAGAATTTTTTTTTAGGTTTATTAAAACAGTTTGAATTGTATGACTCAAATTACTTTCATTCTTTATTAAAATTATAAAATTGATATTTTGGTCAATTACGTTTGTTGTGCTTTGTTGTCTTTTAGTGCATTCGTTTCGTTTTTAATTTAGTTTTGATTTTGTTGCTTTGTTTTAGTTTGCTACGAGCAGTTGCGACGGGAGGATATATTTGTTTTATGATAAATTTTATGTTTCGTAATTTATTTTCAATATACACAAAATTTTATCTGTTCGGAATTTTTTGTTAGGTTCTTAGATATTTATCAATTTTATTTGGATTTTGATAATGTCTATTTGAATTTTGACTAGGAAATAAATTAAACAAAACGTTAATTTTATTATTTACAAAAATAATTAAATTGATATTTCGTTAATTTTTCGAAATAGAATTAACGAATTAACAATTATAGAAATTTTGTCAACCGACATAGTCAATAAAATTATGAATTGAATAATATCAAATTTATTTATATTTATATGTTTATTAAAATTTATATTTTCGCAAATATATTTTAAATTTGCCAAAAATTAAATATATTTTAGGTCAATTTTTTTCATACTGACAAGTAAACATACAATACAATACAATAACAGTAACAGACAATGTACCATCAAAAACAAAAAGAAATAAAAAAATCAACGTAAAAAAAACAAAAAAATAATTTTTGTGACTGTGTATTCTTTGTGTACTAGAGTGTTTTTCCTATACAAGATTCAAATGTAAAAGAGGAGTTACGTTATATAATCACTGTTTATACATTTTCTCGAATCACATTGAAACATATTGATCATGTGATCATATTCGATAAACGAAATATTATCGAACTAACATATTAGCCGAAAATATAAACAAAAATCAGGAAAATTTCTTATGAATGAAAAATTTGAGTATGTATCAATAAATGGAAAAAATATTTTACGACAGTCCTGATAAATATTCATATTTAGATGCCTCATATACAAAAATTGATGTAAGGCCTGTATTGTAAGATATAACAAAGCAAAGTCAAAAAATTGCGAGAAATCGACAGTTTACGAACGAATTGTACAAATTTTGTTGTTTTCTATTCATTTACCTATACTCACTCATAAAAGAGAATAATCGGCCTTAGCTTTATTGGTATTGGTTTTGACATCAAATTATATATCAAGCAAAATCTCAAAATGCATTAATACAATGCTAATGTATGTGTTCACGGCCGGTTCACTAAAAATATAAAAAGTATGCAAAAAGGCCTAAAAAACGAAAAATGAAAAAAATTTCTCATACAAAAGACATGAAATTAATTTTTTAAAAATCATTTTTTCAGCTTTAACTTGTCAAATCTCAAAATCTATCGAGAAAATAAAAATTTGACCTAAGGTCATGTCTTTTGTATGAGAAATTTTTTTCATTTTTCGTTTTTTAGGCCTTTTTGCATACTTACTCAGTTTTTTATATTTCTCTCTGAGTCGGCCGTATACATACATTAGCACTGATAATATAATAACGATACTCATCTGAGATTCGAAAAATTAAGCCACAAACACACACACACACACACACAAACGAATTTATTTAATTTAATTAAACACCGAGTGGAAAAAAACACGTCCACTCAGTGTGACGACTAACACTGAACTCCCTACGAAGGATGTATTCCAACATGAGATTTAAAAGTATCGGAGAGACCACCTTGTCGAACACCAGAAATAATTGAAAAAGTTCTCAACTGTTTTAATCATCCTTAGCGAAAAAACTTGATCAGTGACTGACTGATTTGGACGGAGTCCTCTTCGGTAGTCAATGACAATTTCCTCCACCAGAGGAGTAATCCTTCCCACGACGATGTATAACAGTAACTTGTGTGCTGTGCAAAGGAGAGCTATACCGCGATAATTCTCAAGCATGTGAGGTTAGTCCTTGTTTCCATTCAAGAAAAAATAGATATTTTCATCGGACAACACTATATTATATCCCATCCCAGGATTTAATAATAATATACATATAAAACCAAAGTAAAAAAACCTTACAAATTATTTCTTATACATTTCACTATATCCCATCCCAGTTTTATTTTAATATAAAAATACTAAACAATAAAATACTGATTATATGAACAATTTCAAAGTGGATTATCTCCAAAGAGCTTCGAAGGTCGTAAAATTTGAAAAGTGTTTCAAATAGAACACTATCATAGGCAATTAGAAACCATCTTGGAAGTACAAGTCTATGGTTCAGTTTTCTACAATGAATCTTGTATACAAAATTTTAAGCTTTCTGAAACGGATGGCCGCTTTGGTGATTTCTTTCATTGGATTGTAGTGTGTTATACAAGAAATCTACTTTTGTGTATTGTGTGATTGTTTTTTCTAAAATCAAAAACGCACATAAGGATAGGATGCATAATGGTATGGAATAAATGATCAGGTTAGCTTAATATCTCTGGACTAAATTATTTATTTATATAAATAGGATCCCTCACAAACGAATTGAAAGTTTATTTGATCATCATATTGTATATGGAAATGCTGTCGGGTCATCGTGAAATTGATATTCTCCCACGCATTAGATGATGATTGATTGGGAAGTATGATGAGCATGAGATGTCCCACATATGTTTTTAAAATCCTCCAGTTTTAACTGTTGAAGCGATACGAATACATATGATGAATTTAGAACCGTAACCTATCTAACTAACACTTATTCAACCTATCCAACTAAAACAAAACTAACAAACTCAAATCCCAATGTGAAAATGATTATACCAGAAATATATAATAATTTATTAATAATGTAGTAAGCAATGACTCTGCGGTGGATTATCACCTAAGTCGTTTCTGCGATTAACATTCCTTTTCCTGAACCTCATTTTGAGATGCAAGCAGCGCCTGGGCCCGCATAATTCTAGAGTAAAGAAGTTTTCAGATATTTATTTAGAACTCTGCTGAATATACTCCAGGATTATAGAAACATACCTAGGATCAACGCAACTGGTTGCTTGTACTTCTTCTATCATATCATATCATATCATGTCATATCATCATATCATATATATATATATATATATATATATATATATATATATATATATATATATATATATATATATATATATATATATATATATATATATATATATATATATATATATATATACATTGTTACGATTTCCTCTAATAGGGATTCAAACCAATCCACGCTTCGATCACTGGATTGTGAATAATAAAAACCACTTGCTTGTTTTTTACTTTTTATCACTTTTCCCCGATTTTAATTTATCGCTGTTCCAATTTAAATTCAAACTCTACACTTTCTGTTCAAGTATTTATACTCATTTTTCCCGCTTCCCGGTCATAGTAGAAGTTTCCGTTTGTTTATTGTTTCGCCTGTATACTGCGATTAATGCTGATTTTAAATTAAAAACATTTAGCCGTTCACCCAAACCTGTTCGTCTCGAACAGAATCCAATTCTCTTCCTCTATAGAGAGCCAACCTTTCCCAATATACAACCTTTGATTTTCTTCGGATTCCCTTCTGAATTCTATAGATAACGTCATTGATTTTAGTTCTTATCTTTAGTCGACATGTTCCTTACCTTGTATGGTACTTCCTAGCCAGGTTAAAGTTTTTGTGATAAGCCTCCCTTCCGTTGTAAGTTGTGAAGTCAGACTAACTGTCCTCTTTCAAATTCTCTATTATTTGCACGGATGCTTTCCCATATAAATATAAATTTGTGTATCTCGTCTATATCTTCTTTCAATTTATCGGCATACGCTTGTCCACAAAGCTGTTGTAGGAATTGCCTCGAACTTCAAGTCCTCAGGTAATTGTAAATTATGTTCAAAAACGATGATAGCTGGTGTTATTCCAGTTGTATCATGTGTTGCTGACTGATAAGCCATTAGGAACAGTGGTATATTTTGGTCCCAATTACGTTGGGTTCATGGTTTTCTTTAGAAATTCTTCTAACGAAGCGTTAAACCGTTTTACCATGCTGTCTGACTGAGGATGGAAAGGTTTTGTTTTTGTTCCCCAATAATTGACACATTTCCTGGAAAACCATTGATTCAAAATTGCGACCTTGATCTGAATGCAGTTCCATAGACGGATGTGAAGTATGTCACAGATCCCAGATTTCTTGAATGTGTAGGTATCACACTGATAAATACAATTCCCATTGGAAAAAAAGTACTTTCCTATAAGAATTTTTAGTACAAATTAAAACACTTGAGTGTTATTTTTTCGACTTATGTATTTTAATATAAGTAATTAAGAACCATACACCGAAGTCACACAAAAAAGAGGTAGTTTAAGGTAGAAAATAAATTGGTCTATATTATGTAATAGTCAGAAAAAGATTACCAAACCTAAAATTGACCAATAATGGCCATCCAATTTCGAGTAAAATTTATGTCAATATACTCTACAAGAAAAAAATTCTTAAAAAAATACCTTGGTCAAGCGACTTTAGCACGAGGTGGTTTTATGTAGACAATACACTATACAACCTCATGTTATAGTCAGACCTGGATCAACATCTCTGGGATTGGCCGATAATGGCCATTCAATTCCGAGTAAAATTTATGTCAATATACTCTACAAGAAAATATTCTTAAAAAAATACCTTGGTCAAGCGACTTTAGCACGAGGTGGTTTTATGTAGACAATACACTAGACAACCTCATGTTATAGTCAGACCTTGATCAACATCTCTAGGATTGGCCGATAATGGCCATCCAATTCCGAGTAAAATTTATGTCAATATACTCTACAAGAAAAAATTCTTAAAAAAATACCTTGGTAAAGCGACTTTAGCACGAGGTGGTTTTATGTAGACAATACACTAGCCAACCTCATGTAATAGTCAGACCTTGATCAACATCTCTAGGATTGGCCGATAATGGCCATGGAAATTCGAGTGAAATTTATGTCAATATACTCTACAAGAAAAAAATTCTTAAAAAAATACCTTGGTCAAGTGACTTTAGCTTGAGGTGGTTTTACAAACACAATACACTAGCCAACCTCATGTCATAGTCAGACCTGGATCAACATCTCTAGGATTGGCTGATAATGGCCATCCAATTCCGAGTAAAATTTATGTCAATATACTCTACAAGAAAAAATTCTTAAAAAATACCTTGGTCAAGCGACATTAGCACGAGGTGGTTTTATGTAGACAATACACTAGACAACCTCATGTTATAGTCAGACCTTGATCAACATCTCTAGGATTGGCCGATAATGGCCATCCAATTCCGAGTAAAATTTATGTCAATATACAAGAAAAAATTCTTAAAAAAATACCTTGGTCAAGCAACTTTAGCACGAGGTTGTTTTAGGAACAAAATATACTAGCCAACCTCATGTTATAGTCAGACCTGGATCAACATCTCTAGGATTGGCCGATAATGGCCATCCAATTCCGAGTAAAATGTATGTTAATATACTCTACAAGAAAATATTCTTAAAAAAATACCTTGGTCAAGCGACATTAGCACGAGGTGGTTTTATGTAGACAATACACTAGACAACCTCATGTTATACTCAGACCTGGATCAACATCTCTAGGATTGGCCGATAATGGCCATCCAATTCCGAGTAAAATTTATGTCAATATACTCTACAAGAAAATATTCTTAAAAAAATACCTTGGTCAAGCGACTTTAGCACGAGGTGGTTTTATGTAGACAATACACTAGACAACCTCATGTTATAGTCAGACCTGGATCAACATCTCTAGGATTGGCCGATAATGGCCATCCAATTCCGAGTAAAATTTATGTCAATATACTCTACAAGAAAAAATTCTTAAAAAAATACCTTGGTCAAGCGACTTTAGCACGAGGAGGTTTTAGGAACACAATACACTAGCCAACCTCATGTAATAGTCAGACCTTGATCAACATCTCTAGGATTGGCCGATAATGGCCATGGAAATTCGAGTGAAATTTATGTCAATATACTCTACAAGAAAAAATTCTTAAAAAAATACCTTGGTCAAGCGACTTTAGCACGAGGTGGTTTTATGTAGACAATACACTAGCCAACCTCATGTCATAGTCAGACCTTGATCAACATCTCTAGGATTGGCCGATAATGGCCATGGAAATTCGAGTGAAATTTATGTCAATATACTCTACAAGAGAAAAATTCTTAAAAAAATACCTTGGTCAAGTGACTTTAGCACGAGTTGGTTTTACAAACACAATACACTAGCCAACCTCATGTTAAAGTCACATCTCTAGGATTGGCCGATAATGGCCATCCAATTCCGAGTAAAATTTATGTCAATATACTCTACAAGAAAAAATTCTTAAAAAAATACCTTGGTCAAGCGACTTTAGCACGAGGAGGTTTTAGGAACACAATACACTAGCCAACCTCATGTAATAGTCAGACCTTGATCAACATCTCTAGGATTGGCCGATAATGGCCATGGAAATTCGAGTGAAATTTATGTCAATATACTCTACAAGAAAAAATTCTTAAAAAAATACCTTGGTCAAGCGACTTTAGCACGAGGTGGTTTTATGTAGACAATACACTAGCCAACCTCATGTCATAGTCAGACCTTGATCAACATCTCTAGGATTGGCCGATAATGGCCATGGAAATTCGAGTGAAATTTATGTCAATATACTCTACAAGAGAAAAATTCTTAAAAAAATACCTTGGTCAAGTGACTTTAGCACGAGTTGGTTTTACAAACACAATACACTAGCCAACCTCATGTTAAAGTCAGACCTGGATCAACATCTCTAGGATTGGCCGATAATGGCCATCCAATTCCGAGTAAAATTTATGTCAATCTACTCTACAAGAAAAAAATTCTTAAAAAAATTCCTTGGTCAAGCGACATTAGCACGAGGTGGTTTAATGTAGACAATACACTAGACAACCTAATGTAATAGTCAGACCTGGATCAACATCTCTAGGATTGGCCGATAATGGCCATCCAATTCCGAGTAAAATGTATGTCAATATACTCTACAAGAAAAAAATTCTTAAAAAAATACCTTGGTCAAGCGACATTAGCACGAGGTTGTTTTACGAAAACAATACACTAGACAACCTTATGTCATAGTCAGACCTGGATCAACATCTCTAGGATTGGCCGATAATGGCCATCCAATTCCGAGTAAAATGTATGTCAATATACTCTACAAGAAAAAAATTCTTAAAAAAATTCCTTGGTCAAGCGACATTAGCACGAGATGGTTTTATGTAGACAATACACTAGACAACCTCATGTTATAGTCAGACCTGGATCAACATCTCTAGGATTGGCCGATAATGGCCATCCAATTCCGAGTAAAATTTATGTCAATATACTCTACAAGAAAAAATTCTTAAAAAAATACCTTGGTCAAGCGACTTTAGCACGAGGTGGTTTTATGTAGACAATACACTAGACAACCTCATGTTATAGTCAGACCTTGATCAACATCTCTAGGATTGGCCGATAATGGCCATGGAAATTCGAGTGAAATTTATGTCACTATACTTAAAAAGAAAAAATTACTTTAAAAAATACCTTGGTCAAACGACTTTAGCACGAGGTGGTTTAATGTAGACAATACACTAAACAACCTCATGTTATAGTCAGACCTTGATCAACATCTCTAGGATTGGCCGATAATGGCCATCCAATTCCGAGTAAAATTTATGTCAATATACTCTACAAGAAAAAAATTCTTAAAAAAATACCTTGGTCAAGTGACTTTAGCACGAGGTGGTTTTAGAAACACAATACACTAGCCAACCTCATGTTATAGTCAGACCTGGATCAACATCTCTAGGATTGGCCGATAATGACCATCCAATTCCGAGTAAAATTTATGTCAATATACTCTACAAGAAAAAATTCTTAAAAAATACCTTGGTCAAGCGACATTAGCACGAGGTGGTTTTATGTAGACAATACACTAGACAACCTCATGTTATAGTCAGACCTGGATCAACATCTCTAGGATTGGCCGATAATGGCCATCCAATTCCGAGTAAAATTTATGTCAATATACAAGAAAAAATTCTTACAAAAATACCTTGGTAAAGCGACTTTAGCACGAGGTTGTTTTAGGAACACAATATACTAGCCAACCTCATGTTAAAGTCAGACCTGGATCAACATCTCTAGGATTGGCCGATAATGGCCATCCAATTCCGAGTAAAATTTATGTCAATCTACTCTACAAGAAAAAAATTCTTAAAAAAATTCCTTGGTCAAGCGACATTAGCACGAGGTGGTTTTATGTAGACAATACACTAGACAACCTAATTTAATAGTCAGACCTGGATCAACATCTCTAGGATTGGCCGATAATGGCCATCCAATTCCGAGTAAAATGTATGTCAATATACTCTACAAGAAAAAAATTCTTAAAAAAATACCTTGGTCAAGCGACATTAGCACGAGGTTGTTTTACGAACACAATACACTAGACAACCTCATGTCATAGTCAGACCTGGATCAACATCTCTAGGATTGGCCGATAATGGCCATACAATTCCGAGTAAAATTTATGTCAATATACTCTACAAGAAAAAAATTCTTAAAAAAATACCTTGGTCAAGCGACTTTAGCACGAGGTGGTTTTACAAACACAATACACTAGCCAACCTCATGTCAGAGTCAGACCTGGATCAACATCTCTAGGATTGGCCGATAATGACCATCCAATTCCGAGTAAAATTTATGTCAATATACTCTACAAGAAAATATTCTTAAAAAAATACCTTGGTCAAGCGACTTTAACACGAGGTGGTTTTATGTAGACAATACACTAGCCAACCTCATGTTATAGTCAGACCTGGATCAACATCTCTAGAATTGGCCGATAATGGCCATCCAATTCCGAGTAAAATTTATGTCAATATACTCTACAAGAAAAAATTCTTAAAAAATACCTTGGTCAAGCGACATTAGCACGAGGTGGTTTTATGTAGACAATACACTAGACAACCTCATGTTATAGTCAGACCTTGATCAACATCTCTAGGATTGGCCGATAATGGCCATCCAATTCCGAGTAAAATTTATGTCAATCTACTCTACAAGAAAAAAATTCTTAAAAAAATTCCTTGGTCAAGCGACATTAGCACGAGATGGTTTTATGTAGACAATACACTAGACAACCTAATGTAATAGTCAGACCTGGATCAACATCTCTAGGATTGGCCGATAATGGCCATCCAATTCCGAGTAAAATGTATGTCAATATACTCTACAAGAAAAAAATTCTTAAAAAAATTCCTTGGTCAAGCGACATTAGCACGAGATGGTTTTATGTAGACAATACACTAGACAACCTCATGTTATAGTCAGACCTGGATCAACATCTCTAGGATTGGCCGATAATGGCCATCCAATTCCGAGTAAAATTTATGTCAATATACTCTACAAGAAAAAATTCTTAAAAAAATACCTTGGTCAAGCGACTTTAGCACGAGGTGGTTTTATGTAGACAATACACTAGACAACCTCATGTTATAGTCAGACCTTGATCAACATCTCTAGGATTGGCCGATAATGGCCATGGAAATTCGAGTGAAATTTATGTCACTATACTTAAAAAGAAAAAATTACTTTAAAAAATACCTTGGTCAAACGACTTTAGCACGAGGTGGTTTAATGTAGACAATACACTAAACAACCTCATGTTATAGTCAGACCTTGATCAACATCTCTAGGATTGGCCGATAATGGCCATCCAATTCCGAGTAAAATTTATGTCAATATACTCTACAAGAAAAAAATTCTTAAAAAAATACCTTGGTCAAGTGACTTTAGCACGAGGTGGTTTTAGAAACACAATACACTAGCCAACCTCATGTTATAGTCAGACCTGGATCAACATCTCTAGGATTGGCCGATAATGACCATCCAATTCCGAGTAAAATTTATGTCAATATACTCTACAAGAAAAAATTCTTAAAAAATACCTTGGTCAAGCGACATTAGCACGAGGTGGTTTTATGTAGACAATACACTAGACAACCTCATGTTATAGTCAGACCTGGATCAACATCTCTAGGATTGGCCGATAATGGCCATCCAATTCCGAGTAAAATTTATGTCAATATACAAGAAAAAATTCTTACAAAAATACCTTGGTAAAGCGACTTTAGCACGAGGTTGTTTTAGGAACACAATATACTAGCCAACCTCATGTTAAAGTCAGACCTGGATCAACATCTCTAGGATTGGCCGATAATGGCCATCCAATTCCGAGTAAAATTTATGTCAATCTACTCTACAAGAAAAAAATTCTTAAAAAAATTCCTTGGTCAAGCGACATTAGCACGAGGTGGTTTTATGTAGACAATACACTAGACAACCTAATGTAATAGTCAGACCTGGATCAACATCTCTAGGATTGGCCGATAATGGCCATCCAATTCCGAGTAAAATGTATGTCAATATACTCTACAAGAAAAAAATTCTTAAAAAAATACCTTGGTCAAGCGACATTAGCACGAGGTTGTTTTACGAACACAATACACTAGACAACCTTATGTCATAGTCAGACCTGGATCAACATCTCTAGGATTGGCCGATAATGGCCATACAATTCCGAGTAAAATTTATGTCAATATACTCTACAAGAAAAAAATTCTTAAAAAAATACCTTGGTCAAGGGACTTTAGCACGAGGTGGTTTTACAAACACAATACACTAGCCAACCTCATGTCAGAGTCAGACCTGGATCAACATCTCTAGGATTGGCCGATAATGACCATCCAATTCCGAGTAAAATTTATGTCAATATACTCTACAAGAAAATATTCTTAAAAAAATACCTTGGTCAAGCGACTTTAACACGAGGTGGTTTTATGTAGACAATACACTAGCCAACCTCATGTTATAGTCAGACCTGGATCAACATCTCTAGAATTGGCCGATAATGGCCATCCAATTCCGAGTAAAATTTATGTCAATATACTCTACAAGAAAAAATTCTTAAAAAATACCTTGGTCAAGCGACATTAGCACGAGGTGGTTTTATGTAGACAATACACTAGACAACCTCATGTTATAGTCAGACCTTGATCAACATCTCTAGGATTGGCCGATAATGGCCATCCAATTCCGAGTAAAATTTATGTCAATCTACTCTACAAGAAAAAAATTCTTAAAAAAATTCCTTGGTCAAGCGACATTAGCACGAGATGGTTTTATGTAGACAATACACTAGACAACCTAATGTAATAGTCAGACCTGGATCAACATCTCTAGGATTGGCCGATAATGGCCATCCAATTCCGAGTAAAATGTATGTCAATATACTCTACAAGAAAAAAATTCTTAAAAAAATTCCTTGGTCAAGCGACATTAGCACGAGATGGTTTTATGTAGACAATACACTAGACAACCTCATGTTATAGTCAGACCTGGATCAACATCTCTAGGATTGGCCGATAATGGCCATCCAATTCCGAGTAAAATTTATGTCAATATACTCTACAAGAAAAAATTCTTAAAAAAATACCTTGGTCAAGCGACATTAGCACGAGGTGGTTTTATGTAGACAATACACTAGACAACCTCATATAATAGTCAGACCTTGATCAACATCTCTAGGATTGGCCGATAATGGCCATGGAAATTCGAGTGAAATTTATGTCACTATACTTAAAAATAAAAAAATTACTTTAAAAAATACCTTGGTCAAACGACTTTAGCACGAGGTGGTTTAATGTAGACAATACACTAAACAACCTCATGTTATAGTCAGACCTTGATCAACATCTCTAGGATTGGCCGATAATGGCCATCCAATTCCGAGTAAAATTTATGTCAATATACTCTACAAGAAAAAAATTCTTAAAAAAATACCTTGGTCAAGTGACTTTAGCACGAGGTGGTTTTAGAAACACAATACACTAGCCAACCTCATGTTATAGTCAGACTTTGATCAACATCTCTAGGATTGGCCGATAATGACCATCCAATTCCGAGTAAAATTTATGTCAATATACTCTACAAGAAAAAATTCTTAAAAAATACCTTGGTCAAGCGACATTAGCACGAGGTGGTTTTATGTAGACAATACACTAGACAACCTCATGTTATAGTCAGACCTTGATCAACATCTCTAGGATTGGCCGATAATGGCCATCCAATTCCGAGTAAAATTTATGTCAATATACAAGAAAAAATTCTTACAAAAATACCTTGGTAAAGCGACTTTAGCACGAGGTTGTTTTAGGAACACAATATACTAGCCAACCTCATGTTAAAGTCAGACCTGGATCAACATCTCTAGGATTGGCCGATAATGGCCATCCAATTCCGAGTAAAATTTATGTCAATCTACTCTACAAGAAAAAAATTCTTAAAAAAATTCCTTGGTCAAGCGACATTAGCACGAGGTGGTTTAATGTAGACAATACACTAGACAACCTTATTTAATAGTCAGACCTGGATCAACATCTCTAGGATTGGCCGATAATGGCCATCCAATTCCGAGTAAAATGTATGTCAATATACTCTACAAGAAAAAAATTCTTAAAAAAATTCCTTGGTCAAGCGACATTAGCACGAGGTTGTTTTACGAACACAATACACTAGACAACCTTATGTCATAGTCAGACCTGGATCAACATCTCTAGGATTGGCCGATAATGGCCATACAATTCCGAGTAAAATTTATGTCAATATACTCTACAAGAAAAAAATTCTTAAAAAAATACCTTGGTCAAGGGACTTTAGCACGAGGTGGTTTTACAAACACAATACACTAGCCAACCTCATGTCATAGTCAGACCTGGATCAACATCTCTAGGATTGGCCGATAATGACCATCCAATTCCGAGTAAAATTTATGTCAATATACTCTACAAGAAAATATTCTTAAAAAAATACCTTGGTCAAGCGACTTTAACACGAGGTGGTTTTATGTAGACAATACACTAGACAACCTCATGTTATAGTCAGACCTGGATCAACATCTCTAGAATTGGCCGATAATGGCCATCCAATTCCGAGTAAAATTTATGTCAATCTACTCTACAAGAAAAAAATTCTTACAAAAATACCTTGGTCAAGCGACATTAGCACGAGGTGATTTATGGTAGACAATACACTAGTCAACCTTATGTAATAGTCAGACCTGGATCAACATCTCTAGGATTGGCCGATAATGGCCATCCAATTCCGAGTAAAATTTATGTCAATATACTCTACAAGAAAAAAATTCTTAAAAAAATACCTTGGTCAAAATACTTTAGCACGAGGTGGTTTTACAAACACAGTACACTAGACAACCTCATGTTATAGTCAGACCTGGATCAACATTTCTAGGATTGGCCGATAATGGCCATCCAATTCCGAGTAAAATTTATGTCAATATACTCTACAAGAAAAAAATTCTTACAAAAATACCTTGGTCAAGCGACATTAGCACGAGGTGGTTTTATGTAGACAATATACTAGACAACCTCATGTCATAGTCAGACTTTGATCAACATCTCTAGGATTGCTCAATAATGACCATCCAATTCCGAGTAAAATTTATGTCAATATACTCTACAAGAAAAAATTCTTAAAAAATACCTTGGTCAAGTGACTTTAGCACGAGGTGGTTTTACAAACACAATACACTAGCCAACCTCATGTCATAGTCAGACCTGGATCAACATCTCTAGGATTGGCCGATAATGGCCATCCAATTCCAAGTAAAATTTATGTCAATATACTCTACAAGAAAAAATTCTTTAAAAAATACCTTGGTCAAACGACTTTAGCACGAGGTGGTTTTATGTAGACAATACACTAAACAACCTCATGTTATAGTCAGACCTTGATCAACATCTCTAGGATTGGCCGATAATGGCCATCCAATTCCGAGTAAGATATATGTTAATATACTCTACCATAGCTGGATTAACATATCTAGCATTGGCTGATAAGAGCTTGCTGATATTGTTAAAATTAATTCTGTTAAAATGTGATCAATTTAACATTATCCTAGTAATAATCCAAAGTTTTAGTTGGCCGATATATTAGAAGGAGCGGATAAATCAACAAAAGAAAAAATAGTGTAAATTTTTTCTTGAGTACATTTAGGTTGGAATCATATAAGAATTAGTACTAATTATATCAAAAACACAAACCACAACATTACCGTCTCAAATCAAGATGGCTCTGCTATTATGCTGATTTTGAGTAACAATTTAAATTGAATAAATGATGCGTACATAGCAACAGTATGAATGTAAATAATTTGAGATCACACTGTAAATTATTTCTTTGATGGGCTCATCTTTCGATTTTTCGTATTATTCAAAATGAAATTCATACGAGTATCCGGTTGATTTCATTCACACCGCTGTCTATCGATAATTACAAAGATTAGTCGGTTCTTATCTTTGCTAAATAAACCATAGTGAATTTAACAAAGATAAGAACCGAACTACTAGCGGCTCATTTGCCGGTACTAGCGGTTAGTTAGGGAACTATTGTTGAAATATATATATATATATATATATATATATATATATATATATATATATATATATATATATATATATATATATATATATATATATAAATATATATATATATAAATATATATATATATATATATATATATATATATATATATATATATACATATATATATATATATATATATATATATATATATATATATATATATATATATATATATATATATATATATATATTTATATATATATATATATTTATATATATATATATATATATATATATATATATATATATATATATATATATATATATATATATATATTTATATATATATATATATATATATATATATATATATATATATATATATATATATATATATATATATATCAGTGTTAAGTAATTTACTAATTTTAAATGAATTGAGCAGTAAATGAGCACTTTATAAAATGCAACCGGTGATTTCGGCAAAACTTTATTTTGAGAAATGTAAAACAGAGACACACTAAACAAGTTCACACTCATATCATCAATTTTTATGCGTCCCAATCGACCATTTGTTGTTCGATTGGAAAACGATCATTAAAAATTTTGATTTATTAAATAAATCATAATTTTTTAAAAAACTTATAATTTGGCGTTTGCATAATTCGAAATAGAAGAAAACATTTACAAGTGGTAATATTACGGGGGAAAACTAAATGAATTATGCTGATGTAAGCTATTGCGCATGATTGAAATAGTTGTTATTTTATTTTTTTACCCAAGCGGCAGCATTGCAGGAAACAAATGTAAAAGTGTAGTTATGTATATAGTAGGTAGATAATCATTTTATTGAAAATAATCAGAAAACAATTTTTGTTAGTAAATAAGGATTTACCGACTACATACAAAATTAAACTTTACAATTTCATAAATATAACCTTGAAACGAAATACTACACACTTATAAATGAATTAACATTTCTGATTAGTTCTTATTTAATGTTATTATGATGACTTAGTCGAACGAATAATCAGAATGATACGAATGGCGTTCGTTAAAATTTGGAAACGAATATTTATCTTAATATGTAAATTTATCATAACCTTACAATTCAAAAATATAGGTATAAAATATTCCTTGAAAATTTTAAATCTCAAAAGATTTTTATTAGCTAGGTTTATTTTATGATTCCATAAAATAAACAATAAACATATTATCCTATTTAGTTAATTTGAGGTAATTCCGACCATTTGTTCTTTCAAATATTCTTTCTTGTAATGATATTTATGCGGTGATGTGGATTTATACCTGTATAACGTAAAATTATTATTATTTAAGGTGGTAACCAAAATATTTGGAATCGCATCAAAGTATAATTGAATTAGTTATGGTATTAATAGCTTCTACTATGGTGGTTTACTACTGACTTAGTAACGGATGGTGACATAAGTACAAACGAATATAATATTCATAAATCCATAAATCAACGTAAGGCTGATAGTTGCTGCTTTTACAAAAATGTTTATTGAATTTCTTGACTAAAATTCTGTTTACTATAGATTAATCCAAATTTTTATCATTAAATTGATTAATTCGCGCAGAAGGGATCAGTTTCGAATCCCAATACTAACTGGATGCAAAACGGATTGTTCATCATTCAATAAAAGTCATGATTTGAATGAACACATCTGTACCTTCTGTAGAAGTGCGAGTCTTCAATGCCAGTACTATAGACTAGTAAAGTGCTCTGCATATAATACAAAGGAGCACTGCTATATAATATCATTATAAATTCAGTTCCAATATTTACTATTATTTATTTAAATATTTATTTATTTTACATATAATACTTCAATTTAATAGATAGTTATTGGTTTGTATTTTACTACTTAAAATTTATGAAAGAAAAAAATCGGAATTTCCATAAATTAGGAGAGCAGATAAATATAAATATTCATTCAACTTTTAATATTTTATTGCATCAATAAACCAAAAATTATAATTTCCAAACAATAAATTCAGGCGTTTCCTAAGTAATTAAAACATTTTAACTTCAATAAAAGATATTGTTCTACCGAATGGCTCAGTGAAATGAATCAGTGAAACAATAATAAATAATACACTACAAATTTTAATAAAAAAACAAGGTTGGGCTTCTTTAGTTTAGCACATCCTCAAAAATCATGTTTAACATATCTACAAATACAAAACCTTTTACTGAACCTAACTGTTGGAACTACATACATCAAATAAGATGATTTTTTATTACTATAACAATTTTATTACACCAATAAAAATACTGAGACTTAGAAAAATTGCTTTTTCCAATCAACTTTTTCTGAAAGTATTTAAGACTGAGCTAATGTTCATAGCAATCACTTTAAATTTAGCGTGCCTGAACTATTAACGAATTCTTGTTGTGTTACGTTTAAAGTTTTTTTCATCAAATAACGTGTGTGTAAAAATATTATTTGTTATTATAACTAAAATACATTTGCTGTTTTGGTGATTAATATTTTGTAGTTGTGATAACTGTTATATACTTTTTTTGTTATATAAAAGTTATATTAGTTAATTTTGTGGGAATATTTTGAAAAGTTATAGCTATCAAAGTATTTGATTAAGTGAGGATTTTTAAATACTTTTATATGTAAACAATTTTTTTAGTTAAGTTATACATTTTTTGATTGATATAATTTTGTTGTTTTTATACTTTTTTAAAATGAGTGTTCCTATTGGTTTTGGTTCAAAATATAATTATAAAAAAAAGTCCATAATTGACATTAAACAATTTAAACAATGTTTAATAAACATGAATATAACAATGGCAAATCAAATTAAAATAAGTAAGGATTTGATAAATGAAATTTGTGTTTCTTTAAATATGGCAAAAAATGTTAAAAATTATAAAAAAGTTTGGTTTCTTCTCAACAAATATCGAAACAAAAATGAGATATTTGTTGAAATAAATTGTACACCAGAGAAAAGTGTTAAACCTTTAGTAAATGTGCCAGAAGACGTGCAAAGTTCTTTAAGTGTATCTCCTAAAAACAATAATTTTACGAATTTTGAAAGTTGTGAAATCAAAACCAGTGAAATCAATTAATAATGACACTTTAAAAAAAAGAAATACAACTTGGCGATTAAAACTAAATATAATTTTATCAGAGCCTTACCAAACTATTTTGGATTCGGATAGTGAACATTTAAGACTTTTAATTAATAATTCATTAACAGAAGTGGGAAATAACTGTTTGATATCATTTAGGACAATTCATAAACTAAAAAATTCAAGTATTATTATTTATGGAGCCTGTAAATACGTGAATCATCAACAAAAATATAAATTTCAACTTTCAAGTGATCAGCAATTAAAAGTGTTTGTAAGTGGTGATGATATAGAAAATCACACAGGACATCAAATATTTAATCAAATACGAGGAAAACAGAGAGAAAATATGAAAGCTCTTCTTAGCCACCAATCAGCTCACAATTTAAAATTAGAAAATCTTAAAAATATTAACATGGACTTGGCTATTTCCGGAAATACACAATCAATTGCTTCAGATGATGTTTTAAGGAAAATAAGATCAACTTTCTTAAAACGAAATGACGTCGTCGGCGATTGTGATTGCATGGATATATTTTATAAGTGCTCACTACAAGATAAATGTGATTCATATTTGTATTCCGTATCTGAACCACTCAAACTTACGTCGTTGTAACGTCGTTAAAAACCCAACATGCCACAAGGAACATAAATATCATAGGATTCTGTATTATGCTGCAGTGTTAAAGATAAACGGTATAATAATTCCGATTGCAGAAATGCTGTCTTCTTAACATGACACGACTACTTTGACTAAATTTTTACTTGATTTAAAAAAAGAAATACATATTAATAAAGTTCCGGTGCCAAACGGTTTTGTGGTTGATTGGTCATGGGCGTCGCTTTCAGCGTTGTTGCTTGCCTTTAATAATATGACAATTGATGAATATATAGAACACTCGTATAATGTCGTAACAAAAAATGAAAAGTCAAAGCGGAATGTGGTTCCTGTTTACATATGCTGTTCACATTTTATAAACATCATAGTTCGTCAAATTACAAAAAAGTGTTCTCAAATAAAACAAAAACAAAAAGACTTATTATTAGATTTCTTTTGTGTTGTGTTAAACGCCGTGAATTTAAGTGAAATTGAAGAAATATTAAAGTGCTATTTTATAATATTCACCAGTCCAACAATTACGAATTGTGTACACGAAGCATTTAAAAAATTTAAAAAAATTTTACAAATAGTATACAGTGACAATGTTCAAGTTAAATTTTCGGATAATACAATCAAAGACATTTTTGCTAACGATGAAGAAGAAACAATTGAAGAACAAGCTATTTACAAAAAAAGTAAATTTTATAAGCGATTTATTATATTGTATTATGAGTGCGTTAAAAATAGTGAAACTACAACTGGTCCAAATAACACAAATGAGTTCTATTATCCTACTTTTGTGCTGTTTACAATTCAAAAGTATTTAGCCTTTTTGCCTTTTTGGGCTACTTGTTATTCCAAAATTATGGGAATAACAGGACGCGTATCAAACTCAAATGCTGAAAATTGGTTCAATGTTGTAAAACATCAGTATCTTGATCAACAACATTTAAAAATTGGTAGATTTGTGGACATCATGAACCAGAAAATCAGTTCGTTATATAAATCTATCGAAGTGTCACTTAGTCGCCCAAAACGTTTTAATAAGAGGCGCTTAACTATTCGTAAGGAAACGAGTTTAATTAAAAATGAAGTAATCAAAGATAAAAGTAGAGAAACAGAGAGTGATTTAGAACCAGATGATTTAAAAATCGAGGAGATGTGGAGTAAAAAGAAAAGAATTGCCGATACACCGAAGCATATTGGAAAAAGGTTAATAGAGCGATACGCAAATAGAACTTTATTTAAAAATATAAAAAAGAGCAGTGCAAAACAACTATCTAATGTTTTTCAAAATGTGCCTCTCGATGTTTTACAAAATGGGTGTTCTTACAAAACTGGACTTGGAGTTGTACTCACGGTAACCAATACATGCGCATTTGATGCATTAGCTCAGATATACTACAGCCTAGGTGTGGATACCGAGTTCTACAAACAGCTTTTTACTAAATCATCAAATGAATTTTACAAATACATCGCAAGTTTAGTAGAAAATGGCATTAATAGTAGTAATAATATTCTTCGAACAAATTTATTATTAAACTTATCATCGGAAGATAAAATTGAAACTTGTTCAAGAACTGTCGATGTAAACTGCAACATCGTTGATATTGTAATAAAGCTATTCCCTCGCACTGTTGAAATAGAGTTTGTCTGTAACAAAGCTTGTTATAAAAAACGAAAATCGTTTTTCTTCATTCCTGTAGATATATTTAATATCAAACAGAATGATTTACAGAATATTGATAATATTCTTAGTCTACCAAGTGCGGCATGTGATATTTGTAAAGAGGAAGCAAATGGATCAGGAATATATGCGGATAATGGACTGGTCCTAATCGATGTGCAAGCTGCAAATATAACTTGCTATTCAATTGAAATAAAGGATATCCAAAGGCAGATTACCATCAGTGATGCAACTTTATTTTTAAAAGGTTTAATACAGTTTGATGGTGCTTTAGATGTGAACATCATGGGACACTATCGAGCTTGCATTAACCGGCCAAATGGAACTTGGGAGGTATATGATGATCTTCAACGGCGTCATAGAACTGTTGAATCCAATTATAAAGTTAACCCTACAATTTTAATTTACTGTAAAAACTAAATTTCTTTATAAAACTGTTTGTGAAATGTTTCTATTCAACATTTTTAAATGCTCTTGCTCAAATTTAATAATTTGCTTACAAAACATAGTATCCTCTATTTTTTTAGTAAAATTAATTTGTTTAAATGTACCTGATTTGTTGGTTATGGTCTTGGCGGAATTTTAAGGGAAAGGAAGGGAAGTGGTGAGTGAGTGGCACCACTTTAAGACAAAACCACTCCATCCTTCGCTTGGGGTATTAATACAAGACTTCGCATTACCGCCTTTCCATAACCAATAAAGAATGAATTATGTGAGATTTTAAATTATCTATTTTGTACTACTTATTGCTAAAGTATAATAGAAAAAATGTAAATAATAATTATATCTATAATAATCATATATATAGAAGACTAAAAAATAAAAACAAAATATTTCAAACTGATACTTCAAAATGTTGTTCTTATTTATTAAACTATCCAATGGAACTATTTCATTTTATTTTGAAAGTTTTAAAACATTTTTTGAATGCTCCTTTAGTAATAAAAAAAATCATCTTATTTGATGTATGTAGTTCCAACAATTAGGTTCAGTAAAAGGTTTTGTATTTGTAGATATGTTAAACATGATTTTTGAGGATGTGCTAAACTAAAGAAGCCCAACCTTGTTTTTTTATTAAAATTTGTAGTGTATTATTTATTATTGTTTCACTGATTCATTTCACTGAGCCATTCGGTAGAACAATATCTTTTATTGAAGTTAAAATGTTTTAATTACTTAGGAAACACCTGAATTTATTGTTTGGAAATTATAATTTTTGGTTTATTGATGCAATAAAATATTAAAAGTTGAATGAATATTTATATTTATCTGCTCTCCTAATTTATGGAAATTCCGATTTTTTTCTTTCATAAATTTTAAGTAGTAAAATACAAACCAATAACTATCTATTAAATTGAAGTATTATATGTAAAATAAATAAATATTTAAATAAATAATAGTAAATATTGGAACTGAATTTATAATGATATTATATAGCAGTGCTCCTTTGTATTATATGCAGAGCACTTTACTAGTCTATAGTACTGGCATTGAAGACTCGCACTTCTACAGAAGGTACAGATGTGTTCATTCAAATCATGACTTTTATTGAATGATGAACAATCCGTTTTGCATCCAGTTAGTATTGGGATTCGAAACTGATCCCTTCTGCGCGAATTAATCAATTTAATGATAAAAATTTGGATTAATCTATAGTAAACAGAATTTTAGTCAAGAAATTCAATAAACATTTTTGTAAAAGCAGCAACTATCAGCCTTACGTTGATTTATGGATTTATGAATATTATATTCGTTTGTACTTATGTCACCATCCGTTACTAAGTCAATAGTAAACCACCATAGTAGAAGCTATTAATACCATAACTAATTCAATTATACTTTGATGCGATTCCAAATATTTTGGTTACCAACTTAAATAATAATAATTTTACGTTATACAGGTATAAATCCACATCACCGCATAAATATCACAAGAAAGAATATTTGAAAGAACAAATGGTCGGAATTACCTCAAATTAACTAAATAGGATAATATGTTTATTGTTTATTTTATGGAATCATAAAATAAACCTAGCTAATAAAAATCTTTTGAGATATAAAATTTTCAAGGAATATTTTATACCTATATTTTTGAATTGTAAGGTTATGATAAATTTACATATTAAGATAAATATTCGTTTCCAAATTTTAACGAACGCCATTCGTATCATTCTGATTATTCGTTCGACTAAGTCATCATAATAACATTAAATAAGAACTAATCAGAAATGTTAATTCATTTATAAGTGTGTAGTATTTCGTTTCAAGGCTATATTTATGAAATTGTAAAGTTTAATTTTGTATGTAGTCGGTAAATCCTTATTTACTAACAAAAATTGTTTTCTGATTATTTTCAATAAAATGATTATCTACCTACTATATACATAACTACACTTTTACATTTGTTTCCTGCAATGCTGCCGCTTGGGTAAAAAAATAAAATAACAACTATTTCAATCATGCGCAATAGCTTACATCAGCATAATTCATTTAGTTTTCCCCCGTAATATTACCACTTGTAAATGTTTTCTTCTATTTCGAATTATGCAAACGCCAAATTATAAGTTTTTTAAAAAATTATGATTTATTTAATAAATCAAAATTTTTAATGATCGTTTTCCAATCGAACAACAAATGGTCGATTGGGACGCATAAAAATTGATGATATGAGTGTGAACTTGTTTAGTGTGTCTCTGTTTTACATTTCTCATAATAAAGTTTTGCCGAAATCACCGGTTGCATTTTATAAAGTGCTCATTTACTGCTCAATTCATTTAAAATTAGTAAATTACTTAACACTGATATATATATATATATATATATATATATATATATATATATATATATATATATATATATATAAATATATATATATATATATATATATATATATATATATATATATATATATATATATATATATATATATATATATATATATATATATATATATATATATATATATATATATATATATATATATATATATATATATATATATATATATATATATATATATATATATATATATATATATATATATATATATATATATATATATATATATATATATATATATATATATATATATATATATATATATATATATATATATATATATATATATTTCAACAATAGTTCCCTAACTAACCGCTAGTACCGGCAAATGAGCCGCTAGTAGTTCGGTTCTTATCTTTGTTAAATTCACTATGGTTTATTTAGCAAAGATAAGAACCGACTAATCTTTGTAATTATCGATAGACAGCGGTGTGAATGAAATCAACCGGATACTCGTATGAATTTCATTTTGAATAATACGAAAAATCGAAAGATGAGCCCATCAAAGAAATAATTTACAGTGTGATCTCAAATTATTTACATTCATACTGTTGCTATGTACGCATCATTTATTCAATTTAAATTGTTACTCAAAATCAGCATAATAGCAGAGCCATCTTGATTTGAGACGGTAATGTTGTGGTTTGTGTTTTTGATATAATTAGTACTAATTCTTATATGATTCCAACCTAAATGTACTCAAGAAAAAATTTACACTATTTTTTCTTTTGTTGATTTATCCGCTCCTTCTAATATATCGGCCAACTAAAACTTTGGATTATTACTAGGATAATGTTAAATTGATCACATTTTAACAGAATTAATTTTAACAATATCAGCAAGCTCTTATCAGCCAATGCTAGATATGTTAATCCAGCTATGGTAGAGTATATTAACATATATTTTACTCGGAATTGGATGGCCATTATCGGCCAATCCTAGAGATGTTGATCAAGGTCTGACTATAACATGAGGTTGTCTAGTGTATTGTCTACATAAAACCACCTCGTGCTAAAGTCGTTTGACCAAGGTATTTTTTAAAGTAATTTTTTTATTTTTAAGTATAGTGACATAAATTTCACTCGAATTTCCATGGCCATTATCGGCCAATCCTAGAGATGTTGATCCAGGTCTGACTATAACATGAGGTTGTCTAGTGTATTGTCTACATAAAACCACCTCGTGCTAAAGTCGCTTGACCAAGGTATTTTTTAAAGAATTTTTTCTTGTAGAGTATATTGACATAAATTTTACTCGGAATTGGATGGTCATTATTGAGCAATCCTAGAGATGTTGATCAAAGTCTGACTATGACATGAGGTTGTCTAGTATATTGTCTACATAAAACCACCTCGTGCTAAAGTCGCTTGACCAAGGTATTTTTTAAGAATATTTTCTTAGAGTATATTGACATAAATTTTACTCGGAATTGGATGGCCATTATCGGCCAATCCTAGAGATGTTGATCCAAGTCTAACTATTACATGAGGTTGTCTAGTGTATTGTCTACATAAAACCACCTCGTGCTAAAGTCGTTTGACCAAGGTATTTTTTAAAGTAATTTTTTTATTTTTAAGTATAGTGACATAAATTTCACTCGAATTTCCATGGCCATTATCGGCCAATCCTAGAGATGTTGATCAAGGTCTGACTATAACATGAGGTTGTCTAGTGTATTGTCTACATAAAACCACCTCGTGCTAAAGTCGCTTGACCAAGGTATTTTTTAAAGAATTTTTTCTTGTAGAGTATATTGACATAAATTTTACTCGGAATTGGATGGTCATTATTGAGCAATCCTAGAGATGTTGATCAAAGTCTGACTATTACATGAGGTTGTCTAGTAGATTGTCTACATAAAACCACCTCGTGCTAAAGTCGTTTGACCAAGGTATTTTTTTAAGAATTTTTTCGTTTTTAGTATATTGACATAAATTTTACTCGAATTTCCATGGCCATTATCGGCCAATCCTAGAGATGTTGATCCAGGTCTCACTATAACATGAGGTTGTCTAGTGTATTGTCTACATAAAACCACCTCGTGCTAAAGTCGCTTGACCAAGGTATTTTTTTAAAGAATATTTTGTTGACATAAATTTTACTCGGAATTGGATGGTCATTATCGGCCAATCCTAGAGATGTTGATCCAGGTCTGACTATAACATGAGGTTGGCTAGTGTATTGTCTACCATAAATCTTCTCGTGCAAAAGTCGCTTGACCAAGGTATTTTTGTAAGAATTTTTTCTTGTAGAGTATATTGACATAAATTTTACTCGGAATTGGATGGCCATTATCGGCCAATCCTAGAGATGTTGATCCAGGTCTGACTATAACATGAGGTTAGCTAGTGTATTGTCTACATAAAACCACCTCGTGCTAATGTCGCTTGACCAAGGTATTTTTGTAAGAATTTTTTTCTTGAAGAATATATTGACATAAATTTTACTCAGAATTGGATGGTCATTATCGGCCAATCCTAGAGATGTTGATCAAGGTCTGACTATTACATGAGGTTGTCTAGTGTATTGTCTACATAAAAGCACCTCGTGCTAAAGTCGTTTGACCAAGGTATTTTTTTAAGAATTTTTTTCTTGTAGAGTATATTGACATAAATTTTACTCGGAATTGTATGGCCATTATCGGCCAATCCTAGAGATGTTGATCCAGGTCTGACTATAACATGAGGTTGTCTAGTGTATTGTCTACATAAAACCACCTCGTGGTAAAGTCGTTTGACCAAGGTATTTTTTAAAGTAATTTTTTTATTTTTAAGTATAGTGACATAAATTTCACTCGAATTTCCATGGCCATTATCGGCCAATCCTAGAGATGTTGATCAAGGTCTGACTATAACGTGAGGTTGTCTAGTGTATTGTCTACATAAAACCACCTCGTGCTAAAGTCGCTTGACCAAGGTATTTTTTAAAGAATTTTTTCTTGTAGAGTATATTGACATAAATTTCACACGAATTTCCATGGCCATTATCGACCAATCCTAGAGATGTTGATCAAGGTCTGACTATAACATGAGGTTGGCTAGTGTATTGTGTTCCTAAAACCTCCTCGTGCTAAAGTTGCTTGATCAAGGTATTTTTTTAAGAATATTTTCTTGTAGAGTATATTGACATAAATTTTACTCAGAATTGGATGGTCATTATCGGCCAATCCTAGAGATGTTGATCAAGGTCTGACTATTACATGAGGTTGTCTAGTAGATTGTCTACATAAAACCACCTCGTGCTAAAGTCGTTTGACCAAGGTATTTTTGTAAGAATTTTTTCTTTTTTAGTATAGTGACATAAATTTCACTCGAATTTCCATGGCCATTATCGGCCAATCCTAGAGATGTTGATCCAGGTCTGACTATAACATGAGGTTGTCTAGTGTATTGTCTACATAAAACCACCTCGTGCTAAAGTCACTTGACCAAGGTATTTTTTTAAGAATATTTTGAGTATATTGACATAAATTTTACTCGGAATTGGATGGTCATTATCGGCCAATCCTAGAGATGTTGATCCAGGTCTGACTATAACATGAGGTTGGCTAGTGTATTGTCTACCATAAATCTTCTCGTGCTAAAGTCGCTTGACCAAGGTATTTTTGTAAGAATTTTTTCTTGTAGAGTATATTGACATAAATTTTACTCGGAATTGGATGGCCATTATCGGCCAATCCTAGAGATGTTGATCCAGGTCTGACTATAACATGAGGTTGGCTAGTGTATTGTGTTCCTAAAACCTCCTCGTGCTAAAGTTGCTTGATCAAGGTATTTTTTTAAGAATATTTTCTTGTAGAGTATATTGACATAAATTTTACTCAGAATTGGATGGTCATTATCGGCCAATCCTAGAGATGTTGATCAAGGTCTGACTATAACATAAGGTTGGCTAGTGTATTGTCTACCACAAATCACCTCGTGCTAATGTCGCTTGACCAAGGTATTTTTTTAAGAATTTTTTTCTTGTAGAGTATATTGACATAAATTTTACTCGGAATTGGATGGCCATTATCGGCCAATCCTAGAGATGTTGATCCAGGTCTGACTATTACATGAGGTTGTCTAGTGTATTGTGTTCGTAAAACCACCTCGTACTAAAGTCGCTTGACCTAGGTACGATTATATGACAAAATATTATGCTGCTGATTAATATCTTATTTCTGGTAATTAAATATTAACAGATTTTCTTATTGGAAATAAATGTGATAATGGTTTGTATCCTTGGTTTGTTGTATATTTTTATATTGGATTTAGTACATTCATGCAGTATTTGATTTTGACAGCGAATCAAATTGCAATAGTATTCTATGTTTATTGATTTAATGCAAAATGTTATTATATTTTTACTAAGATAGTGAAATAATAATTTTCTTGTCATCTTTAGGGTTAAATAATTTATGTTTAGAAATATTAGAATATTGAAAAATTAAGTTTTGAATTATTTTCATATTGGTTTTTATATGATCTATTTCTATCTCGTTTTTCCCATCAAAATAGTATAAATTAAGCTAGATTTATCTCACTAAGCAATACAATTGTATTTAATTAATTTGTATTGAATCATATTTAATTTTTCCTCTTAAAAACTGATGTATTTTCATTTTCTTTGAAAATGTTGTAAATTTAGAATAATAACAGTGTACATTTCACAACTACATAGAGAATTCAATTGGAATTAGTAAAATTCCAATTGGAATTGTATACGTATACAAAAAATCTGGGAAAAAAAAATCTGTGACATACTTCACAGGCTCGTTCCATAGGCACTCTATATCGAATAATCCAATTATTTACCACGGTGTTAGCAATTGTTGTGGTTTCTTGGTTCGGTATTGGATAGAGTTCAGGCCATTTACTGAAATAATCCATCACAACTAAAACATACTTGTTTCCGCTTTCGCTGGTAGGAAATGGACTTGCAATATCCATAGCGATCCGCTCAAATGGTGCTCCACTGTTATAATGCTGCATTTTTTCATGGCTTCGTTTTGCAGGACCTTCAACTGCCACGCACTGGTCACATTTTTGACACCATTCTGCAACCGATTGTCTGAATTCTGCCTAGTAAAGTCTTTTACGAACTTTTGTCAAAGTTTTATTGGTGCCTAGATGGCCAACACTTGTTACTCCGTGATACTCTCTTAAAATTTCTTTAATTCGGATTCTTGGTACCACCACTAATGATTGTTTATTTCTACCATCGGAACTTTCCCTAACCCTTTTTAAACAGGCATCTTGAACTAACAGACTATCCCATTGAGCTCATAATATGCCTTAAGTATGGGACTCTTGTCAGAAATTTCCTTCCATAATGGTCTGTGCTGGTCTTCCACGAATATTAAGATATCTTCTGATTTCCTCGTTGATCCACTCATCGGATAGTAACACTTGCATAAGTCTCACCTCAACGACATGTTCCTTACTCTCCACTCGACCACAATCTTTGCAATCAACGAGACATGGCCATCTTGCATCTGCATTACCATGAGCACTTCCTTTCCGATGTTGAATCGTAAAATCAAAGCAACCCAATCTCTTGATCCACTGGGCTATATGTCCTTCCGGATTGGCCATAAAGATACTCCCAGAAATGCTCTATACATTGTTTTTTTGCCAAAGCTCTTTCCTTGTAACACTATAATTTCGGTCCGGCTTTGCCAAAACTTTCAAAAAGTATGCAATAACCCATTCTTGTCCATCTATTTCCTGAGACAAAACCCCTCCAATACCATTATTACTTGCATCAGTATCCAAGATAAATCTTCGATTTGGTACTGGGTATGCAAATATTGGCACTGTGCATAACCGCTTCTTCAACTCGTTGAACGCTTGTTCCTGCAACTTATTCCTTTGAAATTGCTTATTTTTTTGCGTTAATTCATGTAAACTTTTCGCAACGTCAACAAATCCCGGTACGAATCTTCGATAGTACGTGCAAAGACCAATAAAACTTTTGAGATTTTATCCTCATCTGTATGTATACGGCTTATTGTTATCTTATGTCCCAAATATTTAACTTCGTTGCAGAACAAGGCACATTTCTTTGAATTCAATTTTAAGCCTACTTTTTCTTTTAAGCCTGAATGAATTCCGCTCGAACACTTCTCCCAGGTTTTGTAGATGTTCCTCGAAATCTATCCATAACAATGATGTCATCTAGGTACACCAGACACGTTTTCCAAAGCAAACCTTTCTGCACTCGATCCATTAAACGTCACAGGATCGTCTTTTAGTGCATTCGTTTGCTACGAGCAGTTGCGGCGGGAGGATGTACTTGTTTTATGATAAATTTTATGTTTTCGTAATTTATTTTCAATATACATAAAATTTTACCTGTTCGAATTATTTTTTAAGATTTTGATAATATCTATCTGAATTTTGACTAGGAAATAAATTAAACAAAACGTTAATTTTATTATTTCCAAAAATAATTAGTTTGATGTTTCGTTTGATTTTTCGAATTAACAATTATACAAATTTTGTCACCCGACATAGTCAATAAAATTATGAATTGAAAAATATAAATTTATTTATATTTATATGTTTATTAAAATTTATATTTCCGCCAATATATTTTAAATTTGCCAAAAATTACATATATTTTAGGTCAATTTTTTCATACTGACAAATAAACATACAATACAATACAATAACAGTATCAGACAATGTATCATCAAAAACAAAAGGAAACAAAAAAATCAACGTAAACAAAACAAAAAAAAATGTTTGTGACTTTGTGTGCTAGAATGTTTTTCCTATACAAGATTCAAATGCAAAAGAAGAGTTACGTTATATAATCACTGTTTATATATTTTTTCGAATTACATTAAACCATTTTGATCATGTGATCATATTCGACAAACGAAATATTATCGAACTAACATATTAGCCGAAAATAAAAATAAAAATTAGGAAAATTTCTTATGAATGAAAAATTTGAGCATGTATCAATAAATGGGAAAATTATTGTACCGCAGTCTTGATAAATAATCATATTTAGATGCCTCATATACCAAAATTGATGTTAAGGCCTGTATTGTAAGATATAACAAAGCAATGTCAAAAAATTGCGAGAAATCGACAGTTTACGAACGAATTGTACAAATTTTGTTGTTTTCTATTCATTTACTCATACTAACTCTTAAAAGAGAATAATTGGCCTGAGCTTTATTGGTATTGGCAATGCGTATACGGGCAATGTGTACAGGTTGAGGTTTGATCTTGTTTATATTTGTGTACATATAATATAATATATAAATACATATATTACTGGTTTTTGGTTTTGCTATTTGATGGGTTTGCATGTGATGTTATTATACATACCTATTTAATTATGGCTTGAGAATTTAAATTTAGTTTTTGGCTGTAATGCAATTAGGATTTTAATGCAGTACCATGTATAGATTAATGGCCGAAGGGACAGTTTTTATACGACCAGGGAGGTCTTGGCACGAGTGGTTCAGTTATGGGCGTTTGAATTGTGGGTGTGTTCGGGATATTTTCTGTAGCGGGACGTTTACCTGTATAGCGGGAAATTGATCTGGATTGGAGGTGTGAACTTGGTTCGGTTGATGTTTGACGGCTAGTTGTCTGAGTACTTCATGATGTTATGGTGAATCTTCTGGTTTCCAGTGGATTTTATTCGTGTTTTTAGTTTCATATGTAAGCGGGGGTTGATGTTCTGGTTCCCAGTAGATTTTATTCGTGTTTGAAGTTTCATATGTGAGCGGGGACTCTCGGCCGTTGCCGTGGTTGGACTGATTTTTAAGTTTGTCTTAGTTGGGTTTAGTTTTGGAAGCTTCCTTTCAGCTGCAGATGTGCTGAGGGGTGCGGAGCGAATTGATAACGTGTAGTTTCAGGTATCGATAGAGGTTGCATCCTCAAACATATTTTTGTTCGGTTTCGGCTCGGTCCGAAGTCTGGTGGCGTCCTCCGAAACTAGCCGCGGTATCGGGGCTTCCTATTGAACGCAGGATTGATTGTTTAGTGATTCTAGGTCACGATTGTGGAGTTGTTTTAGTCTCGTTGACATTTGAGTGTTGGTGGTTTTAATTTTTCGTAGTTGGAATCGGGTCTGCCTTGAATTGGTCGTGGGTTTCGGGATTGAATGGTTTTCGGCCGTAGTCCCGGGGTGCGTTTCCGATGATGGAGAATGCAGGTGTGTGTCTTGTATCGGGTTTGAGTGTTCTTGTTTTGGAGAGTTTTAAAGGATGTGTATACTTACGTTCGGGGTGTCACTTTACTGTTGATGTGGTGGATCTGCTTCGATTTTTACTGTTTAAGGGTTCAGTAGCCGCTTATTCAAATTTGCTACATTTTAAAGGAGGAATAGTTGGAGTTAACTTCAAGGACTCCATTCATATCATTTCATAGGAAGTCGGATTTGAGTGCGAAATTGAGTAAGTTGAGGTAACGTGTGTACAGCACAAGGGTGCGTGTGTGTGACACATAGATAATAAGGAAAGTGTACACATCCTCAGGGATTTTGTAGGACAGGAGTGTTTAGATTTGATGCAGAACATGAGTCTGTATTTTCCATTATTGGAGGTACATTTTGGGATTGTGGTTGAGGATTTTTTAATCTGGAAGTTTTTGACGGGTCGGGCGGGGATTTAACTTTAGTGGCGGGGAGTTGGAACTATTAGAATGTTTGGGTGTCGGTGGGATTGTAGCAGTTTTGCAGTGGTGGTTTGGAAGCATTCAATTTTGTAGAGTGTCGGGAGCTTTTGTTGTTTCGGCTGGATTTTTGGAGGATGTCGCCCGATTCTGGAGTGGGCTGGGTTGTGCAGGAGTGTCTTGGAGGAAGCGGTTTGGTAGGTGTTCGTAGCTGCATGCTGATAATTTGTTCTTTGCCTCATGGTACTGCTGTGGTTGAGGGAGGAGGGGGGTTCCGGGGCTGGATTTGATTGGGACGGGCATGAGGGTTGACCTAGTTGCGGTTGCGGCTAGAAGTCTCTGTTGGCATGTGGGGTTTTGGAAGCGAATGGGGGCTGGAGGATTCACCGGAATGTGGAGTGTTTGGATGGATTCCAATTTGTTGGATGTCAGTTGAGATAGGTCTGCACTTTTTATTTATCTGTAGGTTGGTGTTCCTTTGTTGAGGATGCTTTGAATGAGTTTTAAGTTAGGATGCTTACAATTGGGTTCTCGTGTTAGAGTTTGTTTACTACAAATAGATGTATGTTTGGTAGAATGTGGGGTTTGGATCGTGTTTGGTTTGCTTGAATGGGGTTCGCTCCGGGGGAGTCGATTTCCTCCACTTTTGAGGTGCTTCTGCTCCATACTTTCTGCATGTATGTGGCAACCCTGCCTTTGTTATTGCCTGTGTTTCGTGCATACGTGTCTGTGGGTTATCCATGCGTTATTTAAATTGATTAAGCTTCGTATTAAGTTTTGTATTTGGATTTAATGGTGCTTTTTGCAAGTTAATATCAATTGTTCTTTTTTGATTTATGAACGGTAAAGTTCGCAGCGAATCTACTACATTTGTAGTAAAGTGACATCCCTGAGCACGACCATTAATATAAGAATAATAATAATAATTCATCGAAAAATTTGGTTTTAATTATTGACCTAAGTTTAAATATGTTTATAGTTGGAGGGGGTTTACAAGGAAAGTTTATTTTATTTAAATAGATGTTGCATAGTTTTAGAATGTAAAACGTTTTCAGAGATTTATTTTGATTTTCTGACAAACATATTCTAATATTATGGTATATCATCAGTGTAATGGTTGACGGATACTTAATCTAGCATACCATATTAATTTAATTTATGGTTACAGATTCAGAAGCCGTAAGTTAATTAAATAAGAGTTTTGAATTTTTGTTTAACTATGATTGGTGTACGGAATTGAGTTTAAATTAAATAATAAAATTAATAATAATTAAGTTACAGATGCCTATCTAGTAAATTTATTTTTAGAATTTGTGTAGATGATTTAATTTTAATAGGTAATAGCTAACTGCAACTGAAGGTTATAGCTAACTTACTCAATTATTAAGTTAGATAAATAATTTACCCTATTCACGAACTGACAGTTTATCTGGTCGTCATAATGGATGTATATGAAATGCTGTCGGGTCATAAAATAAATAAATATTGCCCCTCACGTTAGATGGTGGTGCGTCTGGAAATTTAGGGATTCAACTTTATATGCAACATATGATGAGAAGACCCCAGGATAATTAACCTAAATACTCCAGTTTCAACTGTTGATATAACTCAAATACATATGATGGAATTAGAAACGTCCTTACTATCCAAATAAAAATAATAACCAATGTTAATATGAAAAGGATATAGATTTTACTAAAAGTTTATATTATTTTAATGATTATGTAACAGGAAAATGGTTCTGCTGAAGATTGTCGCCTTAGTCTATTTTGTTTTTCTGATAAGCATGTTACAGATTTATGGCAACATTATCGTAATGGATGGCTTAAACTATCATACCATATTAATTAAATTGTTTCAGATACCTGAGCCATAAGTTAATAAATTTTCTTTCAGACTTCTGTACTTATGTTTTAATTAGGTTACTTGTTAGACCGGGAGTTAAAATAAATAATAAAATTAATTAATTAACAGATAATAATATTAATTAGTTACAGATTCCTGAGCGACTAACTAATAAATTTATTTTAGAATTTTAATTTTATTCAAAATACAGCAGAGCAGATAGGTGATGCGGACCGGAGAAAGCTGATTGGCGATTGCAGATTAGAATTGTGATTGTCTTGTGATTGTCTGATAACAGTAGTTTAGTAAACGATTTGCCAGATGTCTGTAACTGTAGGACCAAGCGCTAGGCAAGATTCCCGGATAACGCCGGGCCTATTCCTACAGCCGTTTACATAAAACAATAGGTAAGGATGGGATGGTTCTCTCCTTACTAACATACCTTCCCATCCTTACCTATTGTTTTATGTAAACGGCTGTAGGAATAGGCCCGGCGTTATCCGGGAATCTTGCCTAGCGCTTGGTCCTACATTCCTATCAATCAATCAATCAATCAATGTTGGAATACACCTTCGTAGAAGTGAAACATCTCAGGACAATATCTTATTTTGACAATCAAATCAAGTTTTTGCATATGCAGATGATATCTGTGTGATTAGGTTGAATGGTAACGGAGTGAAAGAGATACTTGATCCACTGAAACATTTTTTATTTTTCGTTGGTCTCAAAATCAATGAGTCCAACACCAAATATGTAATCTCTGGTTTACGAGATCAAGATGCAACTGATTTCAGTAGTGGTAACCACATTTTTGAATGAGTAATGAGATTCATGTATCTTGGATCTCTCATTACTCATGATAATAGAGTGGGAGGGGATATCAATGTTCGCTTTGCCGCTGGCAAATTGGCTGTATCCTCTAGGTCCACTTCTAAAATCAAAAAATTTTGCAAATACGGATAAGCTGAAACTGTACA
>OZ010736.1:79064166-79121069 GCA_963932295.1 Tipula lateralis | reverse complement strand
CTCAACAACAACAACATAGTGCTATCGACGACGACAACGGCGATAATGACGATGACGCTGATGAAGATGATCTTTTCACTAATGATATTGAAGATGAGTATGATCAAAGAGATATAGTAAACATTAGAGATTCTGATGGTTACAAAACAATTGAAATGAAAAATGGTGATGTGTTAACCGTACCACAATTTCGGAAACCTCCAAAACCTTTAACAAAACATAAATTTAAGCTGCATAAAGGGAGTGATGGATACCTACAGACGAAAATAATATATTTTCCCCAAAGGAAAAGTAGCCGTACATCTACTGTAGAAACAATAACTCGTAGTCAAAGTTTGCGTTCGCTACCGATGCGAGATCAGCTTTGGGTACAATACAAATAAAAATGTTGAAATAAAAAGTTATATAAAGGGTTAAAATGGTGTTTTATTTTTCATTATTTATTCCATCCTATCATGGATACTTTCACCTATGTAACTCTCTTGAGTTACAGCTCATTAAAGTACTATCCCGGTAACTCTTTATCTCGCTTCACAGTCAAACTTCCGAATGTTATAACATTTGATTATAGTGAAAAATGGTTTGTTGGACTGACAAATGTCGCTCATACTTCGATAACTAATAAAGCAATACTTCCAGTACAAATTATGATTAAATCAACCGGGAAATTGGGTTGGTTAAATGAAAAACTCGTCAATTTGTTAGTTACGGCACCAAAATTTTACGAAAAAGTAAAACAAAAAGGTTTCTTTGAGCGCTATCAACAATCGGCAGTAATAAGAGAATTTACATATATTAAAAAAATAATAAAGCATATATTCAGATTAAAGCACTGGAAAATGTTAATGTAATATTATTATGTAATTTGAAATACACACCGGAGGAATTGTTTGACACGATATTTAGTCAGATTGTGTAGCGATTGGGTTATTATTGGATCCCAACACGCTAAAGAATCTCCCTACAGAGGTTTCTAGACGGTATGTTTCGTAGCCAGCTTGAGCTCAGGGTATGGCGTGGGGTTTGTAGAAACATGTAGGAAGCTGGAATAAACCGTCTAATGCCACTACTCGAACTTTTAAATGTTAGGGTCTCACTCACTATTATCCTTTTTTTTAGCCCATAATTGATTTAGACATAATATTATGAATTAATAAATTGGAATTAATAATAAATAAATACGATAATTATAGTAAATAATAACAAAAAAAAATATAGGATATAGATTATTAACTATATATTTCACTGTGATATTAATAGAAATTTTTACACAAATTTTATAATTAATAAAACAAGAACAAGAGAATTGATAACTTTGATTTGAATTAAATACTGAGATCAAGCCAATTAGATCATAAAGCGTTATCTCATGACAAGGAAAATATACGTTATATATGTTTATTTAATATCAAGGACTTACCCAAGGTCACGACGAAAGCGCTTTCTGCATGCCTGGTACCTAAAAGAAAATATGTAATATCGCGATTCCAGTCATACAACTACCCAAACTTAATTACACGTTGGTTTTCTTCCACATGGAATAACGCACAAATATGATTTAACACGATTAACTCAGTATACACTTAACTATCACTAATAATATCGTTTACCAACAATTAAGCAAAGAAATAATAATAATAATAATACTAAATGTTAAGCTTTAAGTAGTAAAACCTAAGAAAAGTTAATTAGAAAAAATTTAAAAGAATATATGTATTCATTATAACCAATGACTAAGTTGTTCCGGAATTAGAGTTGAGTCGTATATCATCCGAATCACGTGTTAGATGAATACTGCATTAAGGTCCGTTAGCAATGAAAAGAACTTGTCTATGTCATTACCGACTATTGTGGTATAAAATCGTTCGGTTTCGACATCGACACGGTGGCTTGTTTTCTTTTAAGCAGCGTGTCTCGAATCCAGATTCACTCCAAAAATATACGGTTTCGACATCGATACGGTGACTTGTTTTCTTTTAAGCAGCGTATCTCGAATCCAGATTCACTCCAAAAATATACAATATATCCGTAAATATGACGAAAACAAAATAATAAAAAAAAATCGCCTCTGTTATTGGCATGCGCTATAATAGCACTATGCGAATATTAATCCAGGTAGGATTGGTTGATTCGAAATTGTATATTCGCAAAGCAATTTTAACTTGATGGCTGATCACACTTTGTAAGCCTCCGATTAACTAATGACCAATTTCCATCCCAAAAAAAACAAAAATCTCATTTCAATTTCATCTGTACATATATAAATTACCGTACATCAATCGTGTTATAGACAAATGGAATGGGAAGGGAAAACAAATACGACTAGCGAATTAACCAATATTAGTAATTTACAAATAAAAAAAAAATGTGTACATATTATACAGCATCCAATTGCTTGTAACATTCAAACAAACACCACGATAGAACACTCGATGTAACTAGGTTATACAGCAAGCTATAGAAACGACTTGCAGTATGTCTTTTACAATAAAGTAATCTCTTGTGACGATAGGAATTCGTCGTATCGTTACAATCGAGGGGCAGTCTCACACCCGAGATGAGTCTCATTAAAGCCAGGCAAAATCACGTTTTAATATCTTTCATGTGATAAATTCCTAAACTCTGACCGTTCATATCTTCAACCTCAATAGCCACATTCCCAACTAATTTCCTTACTTTTCCAATAACAAATTTTGGAGCTAATTTTGATGAAAAATATTTCGAAGCGTCACTTTGTACAAAGTTCCGTACATAGATTATTTGACCAATATAGAAATCACGTACTCGAGTTCGGAAATTGTACCTTCTTTCATTCTTTTCATGAGCCATTCTCATGTGAGATAAAACTTGTTCTTGCACCTGGGCAAGACCATCAGAGGCATGAATAATTATGTAACTATCTTCTAACACTTAAGATCTTTTAAGAGTGTAAATTCAGAGCCGTGCATAATTTTATGCTGCCCAAAAACAAGATAATGAGGCGAATATTTAGTAGAAGAATGTATAGAATTCCGCATAGCCGCAGCAATCTCGTGAATATGAATATCCCATTCACGATGATTATTTGTGATATAGGATCGAATTGCGGATAAAATAGTACGGTTAGCTCTTTCACTTGCATTACCTTGTGGCGAATACTTAGAGGTAGTTATATGGTTTACTCCGAATCGTTTAAGTAATGATTGAAAAGTTTTGGAAATAAATTGTGATCCATTGTCGGTTAGGATGGTTTCGGGAGTGCCAAATAAATGAAAAACACTATTTTCTAATGAACAACACACTAAAGTAGCATTTGCACTTCGCATGGGAAACAATAGTACAAATCTGGAATATGAATCAAGTACAATAAAGATATACGCATTTCCGGACTTTGTCCTAGGATAAGGTCCGAGAAAATCCATAAATAAGTGTTGCCAAGGGCGATATACGGTCGTTCCAGCACCCATAGGTGGTTGCAATACTTTGTTGGGAGCTTTACACGTTTGACAAATTTTGCAGTTGGAAATGTAGGATTTAACAGTCACAAACATTTTTGGCCAGTAAAAATATCGTTGTAGCTTTTCTACAGTCTTCTCAACACCAAAGTGAGCAGAGTTTGGTGGATCGTGAGCTTGCTGAATTAACTCTGAAATTAATGGGTTTGGAATATATAATTTCCAACGAGGAAGGTCACTGTTAGAGACATGAATTCCAAATTGGTTAGTGAAATATATTTTATTACCAACGATTTGAAGATTACAAGGATTATTTGGTTTAGCCTTTATCGATAACATAAGTTCTAAATATGCAGGGTCTTGGAAGTGAATAGAATTTAAATCAAGTTGAAACGAAGACGGAACTGCCACATTTTGTATTGTTTCGATGCTGTTTTCAAAAGCGCGAGAAAGGGTATCGGGTACAATGTTATGAGAACCTTTTACATGCTGAATATTAAAGGAATAAGCCTGTAGTTTTAAACTCCACCGAGCAAGTCTGCCGTGAAGATCAGTTTGACCCATTAGCCATTGTAAACTCGCATGGTCTGTTATGATCGTAAACAGGTATCCTTCAACATAGCATCTGAATTTTTTTATGCTTTGAACTGCAGCAAAACACTCCAGTTCCGTAACAGATTAATTTTGTTGAGCATCGTTTAATTTCTGGGAGAAGTAAGCAATAGGTTTTTCAGCGCCTTGGCTATCGAGCTGAAATAATATCCCTCCAAATTCCACTAGCACACGCGTCACACTGGATATAAAAGTGATCGTTAAAATTGGGATGAGATAACACCGGCGCAGAAATTAACGATTGTTTTAAATGTATGATAGCTTGTTGGGTCTCGTCGGACCAATTCCATCTAGTTTTCTTCTTTAAGAGATCGGTCAAAGGTGCAGAAATAATTGAAAAGTTTTTTATAAAACGTCGGTACCACCCGCACATACCAATAAAACGACAAATTTATTTTCGAGTGTGCGGAGTTGGAACCAACAATAGAACGAGCTCGCTCTGGATCAGTGCGCAAACATCCCTCTCCTACCAGATAACCTAAATATCTTATCTGTTTGAGCAGAAAGTGGCTTTTTTCAATATTTATGGTTAGATTGGCTTCTGAAAGTAAGGCCGCGACTTGTGTTAGCAGATCAAAGTGCTCGTCTAAGGTCGCAGAAGTGATCAACAGGTCGTCCAAGTACGTAAATACACGGTCATGTAATTTATGTGGGATCACTTTATGCATTAGACGGCAAAGAGTTTGAGGTGCATTGCACAAGCCAAACGGCATTACCTTAAATTGGAATAAAGGCTGCCCTGGCACTGTAAACGCCGTTTTATCTCGAGACGCAGGATGTAAAGGGATTTGCCAAAAGGCATCCTTTAGATCAAGGCTCGAGATAAAACGTGTTTGATCTAAACGACTAATGAGACTCTCAATTAAAGGTAATGGGTACGCTTCCTTTTGCGTGATGGCATTAAGACGGCGAGCATCCAAACAAAGTCGGAACTTACCATTTTTCTTAAGGACAAGCGTAACAGGAGAACTCCACGCGCTCGTAGCCTCCTCAATAACATCAAGATCTAACATTCGCTTTAATTCCTTATTTAGTTGGTCTTGTTTTATGGGAGATATGGGATAAAATCGTTGTTTTACAGGTTTATCTTCGGTAAGTTTGATTTCGTGTTGTATTAAGTGTGTTCGTCCGAGACCTAATTTCGAAAAGGATGGAAATTTCTCGATAATTGCTTTTAAACGCTCTTGATCTCGTGTCGATAAGGTATGATGTTCGGGAGTTACAAGAGGCTTCATTTTCAGGTATTAGTTCTGAAACTTCAACGATATTTTTGTTAGCATTGTCCATTTTATTCGCCTGACTTATTTTACATGGTGTTATACGTATACCAAACATATTCCAAAAGTCAATTCCCAAATACAATAGCTGTTGTAATCCAGGCACGATGAACAATCGAATCAGCCGACTTTGGTCATTAAAATCAATGTTCGCATTTATATATCCAAAGACTCGCTGAGATTCTCCACTTGCGGTTGTAATAGAAGTGGGCAAATGATGAATAGTGATTTTTGGATCATTTAAAAGGATCTCACAACCGGCTCCTAATATACTAACATTAGCACCGCTGTCTAGTAGACCTTGAAATTGACTACCATTTATTAAGACGTCCGCGTATGGGCGATTATCATCCGCAAAATTAGTAACACTGGAAGCGGTCACATTACCTCGAAGATTTCTGACTTTTTCCCAGTATTGTTGTATGCGTTGTTTCTGTTTTATAGTTATGTATTTCTTTTTATTTTCGGGACGGTTCTTAAACGAGGATGGCTTAACATTTATAGGATCACATCTAAAATCAGTGGTTTGCTTTGCGATTGATTTCGTTTCATTATCGTTGGGAGTAGTATGTTGGAGTCGTGTGAAGTTGTGAGTATTGTATGAGATGGATGGTACGGGGGAAAACTGATCATAGCATGAATTCTTTATGATAATAGGTGGATGAAAGGAAGTAGCGGAATCTATCGATTTCGATTCCCATGGGTTTGTTGGAGTAGGTATTCGTTGTTGCGCATACTCTTCTCTTCCTGAGGCTTGGCTATGCTCTTCGGGATACTCAAATTCCCAGCATTCATCTGGTCCCAAGAAGCGTTTCCCGAACAGGTTAAACATTCGGTTACAGTAACTCCTTTGTTTCCACATTTGTAACAAAATCGTTTACGTGGTAAATTGCAATTTTGAAAAGTGTGACCGATGTCATCACAACTAAAGCAGATTGCCATACCTGTTTTATTTGAATCTGCAGTTCACGATGTAGAAGGGCGAGAATGATACGACTGCGCTGTTAAATGGGCTATGTTTTCATTTTGATCATGGACTAACTGGGAGTTATTATGTACAGTTGGCAATGATAAATTGGTTCCCGATGTATTAAAAGAACTATCTACAGATTGAAGTTCGTGTATAAACTTTTTAGTTGGAACTAAAGTATCGAGGTTGATGCCTAATCTTGCCCATGTGGTTTCCCAAGCAGTTGCACTTTTGATTAGATCTTGTACATGTTCAAAATGCTTATCCGTTAAATTCATTTGCAAAGCTGGGTGCATGTTTAATCTTAAAACATCAATTAAATCTCTAGCATTGACCGATAATGGCCTTCAAACAGTTTGAGTCGAAATTGTACTTGAACGAATAAAATTTGGGGCCAATTTGCTACGGGGGTTGGAGACCACCCCACCACTTATGCTCATTAGATGAGGAATTTAATGGCCTATTTGATGTATAATCCCAACCTGAGTCCAAATCTCTAGCATTGGCCGATAATGGCCTTCAAACAGTTTGAGTCGAAATTGTACTTGAACGAATAAAATTTGGAACCAATTTGCTATTATTATACATAGTACAATTTCGACTCAAACTGTTTGAAGGCCATTATCGGCCAATGCTAGAGATTTGGACTCAGGTTGGGATTATACATCAAATAGGCCATTAAATTCCTCATCTAATGAGCATAAGTGGTGGTCTCCAACCCCCGTAGCAAATTGGCCCCAAATTTTATTCGTTTAAGTACAATTTCGACTCAAACTGTTTGAAGGCCATTATCGGCCAATGCTAGAGATTTGGACTCAGGCTGGGATACAACATCAAATAGGCCATTCAATTCCTCATCTAATGAGCATAAGTGGTGGTCTCCAACCCCCGTAGCAAATTGGCCCCAAATTTTATTCGTTCAAGTACAATTTCGACTCAAACTGTTTGAAGGCCATTACCGGCCAATGCTAGAGATTTGGACTCAGGTTGGGATTATACATCAAATAGGCCATTAAATTCCTCATCTAATGAGCATACAAATTTTATTCGTTCAAGTACAATTTCGACTCAAACTGTTTGAAGGCCATTATCGGCCAATGCTAGAGATTTGAACTCAGGTTGGGATACAACATCAAATAGGCCATTCAATTCCTCATCTAATGAGCATAAATGGTGGTCTCCAACCCCCGTAGGAAATTGGCCCCAAATTTTATTCGTTCAAGTACAATTTCGACTCAAACTGTTTGAAGGCCATTATCGGCCAATGCTAGAGATTTGGACTCAGGTTGGGATTATACATCAAATAGGCCATTCAATTCCTCATCTAATGAGCATAAGTGTTGGTCTCCAACCCCCGTAGCAAATTGGCCCCAAATTTTATTCGTTCAAGTACAATTTCGACTCCAGCTGTTTGAAGGCCATTATCGGCCAATGCTAGAGATTTGGACTCAGGTTGGGATTATACATCAAATACTCAATTCCTCATCTAATGAGCATAAGTGATGGTCTCCAACCCCCGTAGGAAATTGGCCCCAAATTTTATTCGTTCAAGTACAATTTCGACTCAAACTGTTTGAAGGCCATTATCGGCCAATGTTAGAGATTTGGACTTAGTTTCGTTAAATACATCAAATAGGTGAATTAATTCCTTATCTTTTTAGTGTAAGATGTGTTTCCCAATCCCAGGAATAATTTATATACATGGTAAATTAGATTTGAATTCAATTAATAAAAAATTTTGTTGAATACTCGTTCACAATTTCTAATTGGATTTAAAATGGTTTAGTACTAATTCTTATTGATATTATTTATTTCTGGTTGGTTTCTTTGACGGTTTGTTTCTTTGATCAATTGGAATCCTATTTAATATTATATTTTTTAATATAATCCAATATAAGTGCAATTCAGAATATCATTTGATATAAATGCCATATTCGTAAGACTATAAATATGATTCCTTCTTTTATAGAATATTGAAGGATTATAATATAACATCTTCAACGTAAAGTATTTGGTGTCGTGATTTACGATAATTATATCAATTTTATGTTGCTTACTTTATTTAAATTTTTTATTATGTTTGATTATAAAACATTTAAATAATAATTCATATAGTTCGAAAACATATTTTTTTATTTGGAAAACATGTATATTGGATTAAATAAATCTAATTTCATAACAGTGTACTTTCTGCACCAATACTAACGCAATCAATCAGAATCGAATAGGACCCCAAAATTCCAATTGGATTTGTATACGTATACTTGTAGAAAAATCTGTAGAAAACTTCACACGCATCCGAATACTATTATATAATCTAGTATATATTTGTTGGTAAAACAAAAGTTTAAGATATTCTTTGATAGATGGTGCTGATGCCGATAACGTAGGAGAAATCTGTCGGTATGGCAGATTCATTTTTATTACCTCCAGTTGATATTTAAAATGTGTTTTGGATAAAAGTAAAACCAAAGTTTGTATATTTAAAATATTGTGTATATAATTATAAAAATATCACAAAACAATTATATATTAAATTACAAACATAAAATATTCAATGATAACAATTCAAAAACAAAAAAAAAAGAATAATTTATAACGAGAACATGTAAAACCTATTTCTTTTTTTATTATGTATTCTAACTTTTTTTTTTTTTTATATTAAGCTTTAATTGGGTGCAGGGCGGACTTTTAGACAGTCCTAGCTCCTTGTAACTGTCAGAGCTCCTGCACGCAACGCGCGGTCCTTCAAGTATAGGTTGATAGCCTGCCTTAAACTTGTGCATTCTATAATCCAATGGAAACTGAAAACCGGATAACGAATTCCACTTCCTGGATGTTCGATGAATGAATTCGCGCTTTATACCTTCAGTTCGAGGTTTCGGCAGCTTCACCGTAAACCTATGCGCATTGACCGTTCCTCGTGTTACGCGTCATGGCGTAACTAATGGTGGTATTTTCTCCTTTAATTCTGCAGAACATTTACCATTTATTAATCTATAGAACACGCATAGTTCTGCAACATCTCTGCGGTGCTGTAGGCTGTCTAGATCTTTCGTAAGTCTGGAGTTTCGTATTATTCGTATGGCACGCCGCTGAACTCTATCCAGCAACTGGAGAGCAGTGCCAGCAGTGCTTCATCCCAAACTTGACAGCAATATTCTATACACGGTCTAATTTTTTTTTTTTTTTTTTAACGGTTTTTACAGGCCATTATTGGCCCGTACCGTGTCAACAATTTGACTCCATCGGTTTCGATCACGAGCCAGCTCTTCAAACCGTTGAAGGCAGTTTGAACATGCCAGATCGCTCTCTACGCCGTGGAGCCAACGTCGCCGACAGCGACCTCTTCGCCTACCGAAAGGTGGTTCTCCCTTAAAGGTTCGCTGTATCATTCGGTTCGGATCAGCACGCAGAACGAGTCCGAGCCAGCGTACTCGCTGTCCTTTAATTTCATGCACGATATCAGGAATTTGCATTAAATTCCTGATCTCGTGATTGAAAAGAACTCGGTAAGTGCCATCGACGTCGCGTTTTGGACCATATATCACACGCATGATTCTTCTCTCGAATGTTAGAAGCCATCTTTCGTACTCATCCGTCAAGGTCCAACTCTCACATCCATACATGACCACGGGTCTGATCAACACTCTGTACAGTTTCAGCTTATCCGTATTTGCAAGATATTTTGATTTCAGCAGTGGACGTAGAGGATACAAAGCCCGATTGCCAGCGGCAAGGCGGACCTTGATATCTTCTCCCACACTATTATCGTGAGTGATGAGAGATCCAAGATACTTGAATCTCATCACTCCTTCAAACGTGTGGTTACCACTACTGAAATCAATTGCGTCTTGGTCTCTAAAACCCGAGATTAGATATTTGGTTTTTGACTCGTTGATTTTGAGACCAACAGAAGCTGAACACTGTTCCAGTGGATCAAGTATCTCTTTCACTCCGTTGCCATTTAATCCAATCACACAGATATCATCTGCATAAGCAAGAAGTTGATTGGATTGTCGGAATAAGATATTGTCCTGAGGTGTTTCACTTTTACGAAGGATGTATTCCAACATGAGATTAAAAAGTATCGGGGACAGCGCATCTCCTTGTCGAACACCGGAATTGATTGCAAAAGTTCTCGATAGCCTGTTCTCAACTTTGACACAGCATTGTGACTGCGTTACTGTCATTTTACACAGATGTACATATTTTTCGGTATTCCTAAATATTCAAGCGCATACCATAATCTCTCTCGATTGATCGAGTCATAGGCTTGCTTGAAATCCAGGAATACCTGGTGTACATCGCGAGATGTTTCGTAGTACTTGGAAAGAATCATCCGTAGCGAAAAAACTTGATCAGTGACTGACCGATTCGGACGGAATCCTCCTTGGTAGTCACCGACAATTTCCTCCGCCAGAGGAGTAATTCTTCCCAAGATAATGTATGACAGTAACTTATATGCTGTGCAAAGGAGAGCTATACCGCGATAATTCTCACATTTCAAGCGATCACCCTTCTTGAAAATTGGGCATAACGCGGCCACTTTCCATTCTTCGGGCATAACTTCATTTCGCCATACCAATCGAATAAGGTCGAAAAGACAGTTCCACAAAGTTAGCCCTCCGAATATCAAGAGCTCTGAATTAATGCAATCAACTCCTGGTGAACGATTTTTCTTTAATTTCTGCATGGCCATTGTGAATTCCTCATAGGATGGATCCTCAATGAACATCTCCGCGGTCTGTATTTGAGGGTATTCAAACACAGCTTGTGATACATGTGGAACATTAAGTAAATCAGAGAAATGTTCACGCCATGTATCGAGTACCGCATCGACGTTAACACAGAGGTTTCCATCCTGGTCCCGAATGGCAGTTGACCGAGATCTTAAGGTATGGTGCAATTCGGTGATTCGTTTAAAGAAACCACGCGAATTGTGCTCATTGCTGAGTTGTTGTACTCTTAAGACCTTGGCCTTCCACCATTCGTGCTTCTTCAGTCTACAAATGCGTTTAGCTGTCCTCCTAGCGAGAACTGCTTTGTTTTTCCTTGCGATTGTAAACCGAGTCTGCGCTTCATTATAGGCTATATTTCGTTGCTCACCAGCAAGACGACACTCCTCATCAAACCAATCATTTTTGGGCTTAGTTTTAACTATACCGAGAGTGTGCTGGACAGCATCGACAACCGAGGTTTTCAATACTTCCCAGACACTGTTCACATCATCAGATTGGTAATTGGATTGTATAATGCTATTGCTGACAAGATCTTGATATTTTCGTTGCGTTTCTTCATTTATCAGACCTTCACAGGAGAATCGCGTTGTATATTCTCCTGTCCTCCCTGACTTGTACGAAAATTTCCATCGTAGCTTTGCAGTAACCATAAAATGGTCACTGCCTACGAATTTTGTTGACGACCGATACGATCTCACATCTTGGACAACCCGAGCCCGCCCTTTTGAAATCAACACATGGTCAATTTGGCTTCGGGATGTTTCACGTGGGTGTGTCCATGTTTCTAAGTGGATGTTTTTATGAGGAAAGAATGTACTTGCTACTTTGAGATCATGAGCGATCGCAAAGTACATCATTCTTTCCCCATTCTCGGTCGCAGTTTCGTGTCGGGAGTACGGACCTATATTGTTACATAAGTCGGTCTGATTTCTGCCAGCTCTAGCATTAAAGTCACCAATCACCAATTTGACATCGTGCTCCGGTATAGAACCCATCAGATTATCCAGATTATTGTAAAATGAGTCTTTATCCTGGGATTGGCTTACATCAGTGGGCGCATGTATACAGACAATTGACAGGTTGGCTAATCTCATGTGCAAGCGAAGCTTACACATTCGATTATCGACTGCTTGAAAGTCCAAGACAGCCTGTTTTGCCTGTGGCCCAATGAGAAATCCAACCCCAAGATTTCCGAGGTCATCTCCACTGTGTAGCAACGTATAGCCTTGGGACACATGGTCTCCACTTTTAGGCCATCGAATTTCTTGGAGAGCTACGAGTTCCAGCCGATACTCTTTCATGCATGTGATAAGGCCGTCCAACGCGCCAGGTTTTCTTAATGACTGCACGTTCCACGTGCCAATCTTCAATCTCGTGTTCGGGTACTTAAGCGGGGGTTCGTTTTTTTTGTTGTTTTGGCGGCATCCGATTTTTTTATTTTTGTTGACATTTTTAACATTTTCACGGTCTAATAAAGGTTTTATATATCTGGAGAACCTGATGCGATTTAAAAAACCGTCTGCATCTATTGAGGAAACCCGAGTTTACGTGAAGCTGATTTGGCCAATGCGATAATGTGTTCATTCCATTTTAATTTGTTACTAATTTGAACACCAAGCAGACGAATTGAGTCACAACCCACGAGAACGTGGCCTTTTACCACAAAAGGGTATTCGTTGCGACTTCTTTTACGTGAGAACGTGCATATTTGTGTTTTTTTCTCGTTAAATTTGACCTGATTTTTAATTCCCCACTCAAATATTGTACTTAAATCGGAATTAAGCGAAGTGACAACTTCCAGCCGTTTACCGTTTAACTCTGAAGGAGTAGGCGCGACCTCGAATGAAATAGAAGAGTGCAATGTTGCATCATCGGCAAAACTGTGGATAGGGTTCACAGTGCTATCCAACAAGTCATTAAAGTATAACAAAAACAAAGTTGGTGACAAAACTGATCCCTGAGGGACTCCGGCATTTGGGGAGTGTGTCGTTGATGATCTCCCATTTAGCACAACGTTGATCTTTCGGTCTTTGAGAAAGCTTTTTATCCACTTGATGGTCATCGAACCTAAGCCGTCTGCCACAAGTTTACAAATGAGATTCTCATGCCAAACCTTGTCAAAAGCCTTGGATATATCCAAAGCGATTGCAAAGGCTTCTCCATGGTGCTCAAGGGCGAGATTCCAGTTGTTTGTAACATACGTCAAATTTTTTAATTTTACTACTCATTGTAAAAAGAAACATTTTTGTGCGCAAAAATGCGTAAAACCGTCCCAACAAAAAATAAAAATTGAAATGATTAAAGCAAAACTAAAAAATTAAAATAAATTAACGCGGGCGAAATAATAAATTGAACGTAAATAACGAATAAAAATTATAAAGAAAAAAAGAAAATAAATAAAATAAAAAATTTTACGGCTGTGGGTGAAGCCCAACAATCCAACCATTTTAGTCGCCTCTTACGACAAGCAGTGGATACTGTGGTGGAAATTCTAAGCGTTCCCCCCGACCACAGAGGAAAAAGCTTTGCGGAACTCGACTTTAAATTTATTTTGGAAGCTCTCCACACTATCAACAGGCGATTTCAATGCATCTTCAAAGAAAAATTATTGCTTAGTTTTTATTAAATTGATTAGAAATATAGTGCATTATTACCAAACATAATCAAATTCAATTTTTTGAATTTCATAAATGGAATTTTTTGTGTGTTCCACCAAAATTAAAATTAATGACCATTTCGTCGCTCAAAGTTTTTTGAAATGCCAATGTGATACCTTTACCTAAACTAACCAAGTTTGTAAGGTGATTAAACTGAAAAAATACATATAATTATTACAATTTGATATATTGATATATTGAAATACTTCTTACCACATTTTCTTTAAACTTGTAATTAGAACATCTCGCTTCCAAAACTTCGAGATTTTTATATTTGAAATTGGAAACATAGTTTTTATTTCTTCATACACTACGGTATTTTTACTAGAATTTTCATTCGTTAACCTCCTCGACATATCCTTTACTAAATAAGTCAGCTGATCCAATTTGGAATTCATTTTTTTTAATTCTTCGCTGCAGCAGCAGAGTTTTGATGTACTGTTGTTGGATGCATTTAGTTCTTTAATTTTAAAGTCTGAAGGTTTTGGTGTTAAATTTAGTTTATTTTCATTTGACGATGTGATATTTTGGTTTGACCCTAATAATCTTAACGGTAGAGGCGGTAAATGTTTGCTGCTGTTTTTATTTTTTGATTTGTTCATCGGTGAAACTTGATCTACAATATAAATACAAAATTTATTTAATAAATAAATCGGCTGTAATAAAACAATTATTTTACTTGGATCGAGGTAAATTTTTTTAGATGAAGTTTCCGTTTTGTTTGGAGAAGCTGGTCTTTTAGATGTCTCTTCAAGTGATTTTTTAGTTGATAATACTATATTTTTTCGATTGAATTTAAAAATTGACGGTGACATTTCTAAATCTTTATTCACGTTTGGTAATATTTGGTCTATAAAATAAATAGAATAAAACTATGTATTAAATTTTTAATAATGCTAAATTAGATTAATACTTACTAGATCGAGTGGAAAATAAATTATTTTCATATGTCGTTTCAATTGGCGTGGAATAATATTAATGGTCTAGTTCTTGTGAATCAAGAACTAGACCGTGTGCGGTTGGTGGATTGGATACTTTTGTTGTTAATACTGCTCTCTTAACGTTGAGTTTTAAAATTGATGGTGAGATATTTAATTCACTTAAGCTTGAGCTATCCTAACTTGGTGACATTTGCAGATATCGCAGAGTAATGAAATATTTCCTTATTTCAAATATAAAATTTAAATATATTAAGTTATTTGATAAAATGACATATATTTTAATACTACTGCTTCACCAAAGCGGTAATTAAATATAAAACGAAAACTACTGTTTTTTTAGTATGGATTCTGAGGAATTTGATTACCAAACTTATGGCACGTCAACATTTGAAGCGGCATACCACAACCATTTAATTTCCAAAATAAATAAAATAAATAATATAAAAATCAGTTTTAAGTGTATATATTCGATTTTTTACAATGCAAAATTCAATTTATACCTGATAGAATGGAATTTATATTTAATTACCGCAAATTTAAATATATTAAGTTATATATATTTAAATTTGATTTTTGAAATAAGGAAAAATTTCATTACTCTGCGATATCTTGTTACATTTGATAATACCAAGTGAAATTCTTTAATTTAATGGTCTCATGAAAAATGACGAAATTTCTAGAAATCGTCTGCCAATGACCATTGGAGTTCCGTTTTGATGTATAAATTCCGAAACTAAAATCGGGATATTGCCTGAGATGCAATTATCAGCTTCATTATTTTTTAAAATAAATTGGTCAAATTTAAAGGTTTAAATTTGAATCAGCGATATCTTTACTTAAATTTAACGAAGTATTTTGTTCCTCCACTCGATTTGCAAGTTGTTGTAGAATAAGATTAGGTTTTCTAACTAACTTTTTAACTCCTGCATGTAGTTCTCAAATTTATATGCAGATAAAGAATCTACACTACCAAACTGAGCAACACAATCCGCAATATGGAGTAGACCATGCACATTGTAACTAACCCTATTATCACCATAAATTTTAGGAAATATTCTAACAAAATCAGTTAACATTTTATTCACTAAACTAACAAGGTTTCTAGCATCCCTATAAGACATCAATCTATATGCACAGTGTAATAAAAGAAAATGATTGTAAATTTCTTCACAAACAATATCTTTTAAAACCACAATACCAGTATATAAAATAAGCTGTCTAAGTTCAGTAGCCTTCCACATCCTCAAATCATTAACTGACCTCGGTTTTCGAGCAAATTCTAAAGGAATACTGCATGAACAGTTTAATAATTTTGAATCTAATTTGCAATTTGCATCTTGACCTAATTTAAACCCCAAGGTTTCACGCATAAACAATAAAGTTAAGATTTTCCGAACTACTCCAAGATCTATGAGATGCATTGGATCCATTACAAATTGAGAAATCATACCTATATTAATACTTTCTAAGAACAAAATATAGAAACAAAATATTTTACACTATGCAAACTCAGAAAATCTCTATTTTTAAATGTAGCATCAGAATAAAGTTGTGAAATAATTGTACTATATGAAACAGTTCTATTATATGCACCAACCTGGCTACATTTAGGACAACCGTGATAACTACTATGACCTACTATTCCCATAGCAAATGATTTAGCAGGAGCATCGCAAATAAAACATCTAATTTTAAATTTTTTTCGTAATTTATCTCGTGTCACGTGTATTCCCTGTCTAATTTATATTCGAACTTCGTTTACAAAATCTAATAATAGTTCATCAATATTTTCTGGTTTTTCTGTTTCTGAGTAAACGCCAATAATGAATGGCGAAATATTTTTTCGATCTACAAAGCTTCCTAGAATTGGCCATAACTGAAGTTTGGAAGACTTAAACAAAGGTAATCCGTCAATTCCAATATCTATCTTATATCTTATATATCACATTATATAAAAAATCATAATCTAGTTTAATTAAAGTTTGCTGTATTCCAAAATGGTAGTATTCCCCTGGTTTTACCTGACGAGTTACTATTTTTCTACTCGGAGTTTTAAGGAGTGTTTTAGCAGTTTTAGGAACGTTAATATTGTGCATATTCAAAATAAGCATATTCAAATATTTAGTCGGGGTTAGGTAGAGATTTATTTTATCTCTACCTAACCCCGACTCGACTGCCCATTCAGCTAACTCTAACGTAATTTTATTAAATAATTCCGGAATTTCTGTAGGATTATCGTTAATATCATCATCGTCTAAAAATAAACATTCATTATGAATGCCATCCTCATCGAACCATTGGCGAGAACTGGGTTCTGCAACAATATCTTCTTGGAAGATGGTGTTATCCATTAAATTTTCTGGAAAGTTCGATGCTCGTTCCGTATTGACATCTACAGACGTCTCATCACATGCCAAAGCTTCAGCATGCAATCTTCTTCTTAGGTGCTGATTGGATAATAAGAAAGCTGGTTTTCCTGTCTCCATATTCTAAACATTATGTTATTTGATCAAAATTAACAACGAAGTTATGTTACAATTAGATAAAAAAATATATATTTGGTAAAAAAATATTCAAACTCGTATGAAAATTTAACAGCACTCATAAGTGGTGGTTTTATGTCATTTAACACAAAAAGTCGCCATATTATTTTAACGGTAGAAATGATTTTACTACAGTAAGTATTAAAATTAATTATTAACCCACTGAAACTTACCTACGTAATTTCTTTTTTATATTTTAATTAGATTTTTATTAAAACTTTTTATATTAAATAAGATTTTTATTTCAAATTAATTTTACTTTTTATAAAACATAAGAAAACTATACAACGGTTACTTGAAAATTCAAATTTAGAGTGGTAATGAAACAAGCTACACAAAATAAATTGGTTGTTTGGTCTAGTATCACTATTGGACACTAGGGGCGTGCTCGGTAACACACATTTAAATAAACTGAATATTTAGTTTTATACTTTCATATGCCTGTTTCATATTTTTGTATATCTTTTCACATAAAAATATTCGGGTGCTCAGTCAAAGTACAACTGGGATAAATAGAAGTCGGATTTTGTTTTGTGCACTCGGAAAAAATCCGATTCGATTTTGCTTTTTAGTTTCATAATAGCACGGATTTATCCGTTAACGGAAAAATCCGACTCGGATTTATTTCATAATAGCCCCCCAGAATCCAATTATGGAAACCAGATGGACGTAATCTTGTACACAGAAGAGTTGGAGAACGCTACGCACCGTGTAACATGGTGCAAACTGTATGCTTTGGTGGAGGTTCAATAATGTTTTGGGGTGGAATCAGTTGGGAGGGCCGTACGAAGCTGGTGGAAATTGGTTTGAGGACGAATACTGGTATGCTCGGAACATTCTTGGCGATCACGTTTTGCCATATGTGGGCTTCATAGGTTATGACAGTTTTGTGTTAATGTATGATAACGCTCCAGTCCACGTTGCTGCAACGGTACGACAATATCTCCAAGATATTGGCATTCGTGCACTTAAGTGGCCACCAATGAGTCCTGATCTTAATCCGATTGAACACGTGTGGAACATTCTAAAACGCCGTATTAGAGCTAGAAATCCTGCACCAGATTCGACAGCAGAGCTGAGAGTAGCAATTCTACTTAGTACGCCCAGAAGGATGGAAGCTGTAATAAGGGCACGTGGGGGAAATACTCATTATTAAATTAATCAAATTAAATTGTAATAAAACTAGTTTCAATGTTTATAAACCGCTTTTAATAATTTAAAAAAAAAGTAGTTCGACACATTTTAACATTTTGCAATGAAAAATAGCCGCTATAATTCCATAACGCCACATTTGTGCCTCTTTTGAGAAAATTATAAATTTGGGATCATTTAATACCAGTTCCACAGAAATTGTCCAGCGGGATTTTTTTTTATTACAAAAAAAAATATGCGTTAATTTTATCCGCGAGTGTATATATATATATATATATATATATATATATATATATATATATATATATATATATATATATATATATATATGAATATATATATAAATATATATATATATATATATATATATATATATATATATATATATATATATATATATATATATATTTACAGATATATATTTATATATATATATATATATATATATATATATATATATATATATATATATATATATATATATATATATTTACAGATATATATTTATATATATATATATATATATATATATATATATATATATATATATATATATATATATATATATATATATATATATATATATATATACATAGTTTTATATGTATAGAAAGTTTAAATTTTCTAGTAGAATAGATAGATTTTCTTTTTAGCATTTCAAACATCAGATTTTTGTCGGTCTCTAAAGTTAACTTAAAACGGTGACATGGAATCTTCCCAGCCTACTGAAGCATATCCTAATAAAACACGTGCCTGTCGCCGGAGTACCGTAACTCTCGTACGTATAAAAGCTCTCGTCTCATATCTTATTTGCGCACCAAATTCAAGGTCCGGTTTATTCTTCATATTATTTGTATATATAATTTAAATTTTAATCGAAAATAGGATGTTTATCAGCAGGATAAATAAACTAAATAAATATTTTAATTTTCATAACGTAAAAACCGAAGTTGAATATTTTATTACCTATATTTAATATTATATTATTTATTTAGAGCATCATGAGACGGGTTACTTTTGTTCCGTTGATTTTGTGATAGCTTTGTTTAAATAATCAGCAAGCCGTAACTTGTATGACCTGGTAGATTCAACATGAAAATAATTATACTAAAATATAAATAACTTCTTACATTTTTGTGTTCCTTTCATATTTCATGTAGATCCTCCTCCATACCTAGATTTTTAAATTCAAATTTCTAAATTTATTGTTTACAAACTACTATTTATTATTTTGCTGTTGTTTTCAAATTATCAAACAGGATACATATTTTAAAATTAGTTTTAATTGTTTTACGTCAAATACATTTAAATATTTGTTCTTTTTTAATTTTTATTAGAAATATTGATTTATTATTTTTCTTTTTGTTTATTATAATTTCTTTTTTTTATAATTTTAGATAATTTTTTATAATTGAAATAGTAGTTTCAAGCTTTTCTTTAAGTTTATATGTGTAGAAACTATTTTCTATTATACTATTTATTTTTAATATAATATGTAATACGTTGATATAGATAATAAAAATTGAAAATAATAATATAACACATAAAAATTGGTGCGTATAATTAATTTGTTTGATATTTAAAATATATTTTAATAAAATATGTCTTTCACTTAAATAATAGATAATACTAAATATAATTGTATAATTAGTAGATTTATAGTTTTGTATCAATTTTTTATAATTTGAAATGTATTTGGGATGTTTTTCTGTTTTGTGTTGAGATATGAATGTACGAATTTTATTTTATTGGCACGTGATTTCTAGTTGTTAATTTGTTCTATCATGTTCAATGTTAAAATAAATATTTGTTACCATTATGTGAAAATATTGTTTGTTAAATAAATGAAACGACTGTTTACGTAACCTTGAATAACATTCTTTACGTAACCTTGAATAACATTGTATAACGTAACCTTGAATTTAGGATAACATTGATAATTTCATTCTAACTAATAATTTCATCGTTAGAATAAAATAATAATATTTAACTACATTTTCTTGTTTTTAAATTATAAATCTAAATTTAATATTTTAAATTGAATGATTTTATATTGTTTTTATTCTAAGAAACGATCCTTAGACAGCATCTGTTGGACTTTGAAATTCTGAAAGTGCGTGCACTGGATTTTGTACTTTCTTTTGCGATCCCTTACGTACTTTTGCACGAACCTCCTCAGGTTTCTCAGGTCTAACCAATGGTTTTTTTTCTGGCGCTTTCATTTTCCATACGACTATTGGTGACTGTAAATAAAACGGACAAAATTGTAAGTAATATTTTAAAATGATACAAAATATGTTTAGCGAATGATATAAATTTTGTTTAATTTAAAATACTCAAACATTGCATGCCATTACTGGCATGGAAGATGGGTCGGCCCATGGATTTTGCACTCCAACAGGGGGTCAGTTGTGTTCATTCACACCACCGATCGTAATCAAGTGGTGAAAAATCCCTTATGCATCCTGCCCCTATCGGGATTCGAACCCGGTACCTCCCGCTCCAACTGCCGCAGCTTTAACCACTGAGCCACCTGGGCGGTCGAATTTATATCTTTTGACTGCAAAATACTAATTTATAATACGCAATGCATCTCAAGGGATTACACAACAAACAAACAAACGACTATTCGTCCATTATAAATTTACTATGAGCAATCAGTTAGGCATGTCATGCTAACTGGGTTTACAGGAGAAGACGCAAGAACTACCCCTGTATTGCTCGTTCGTCCTTGCTAATATCGCTGCTATGACCATTGAAGAAATATATGAATTAAATTTAAATACATTATTACTTTTACAAATATTAAGAAATAATTATAGTATTATATTTAAGTATTGCAACAGAGAAAAAAAGACTTAAAACAAGTGGATGAATTTAGTTACCGGAAATTTGGAGTTTATTTTATGGGGCGGAGAATGAAAGATGGAAAATGAAAAATGACATACGACTGAAAAAAAATATTAATAACATAATAATTTAAACGTATTGACAGTAATTCAAGTTCTTTATTACAATATAAACTGTATTTTCGGTCATTTCCCGTGATTACCCTTTCCATATTATGTGTCGATTGTCGTAATCAACCATCAACGAATAACCGGAGTGTTGTGTTGATCTTCATACCGAGTGGACGTGTTTTATCCGCTCGGTTTTTGTTTATATTAAATTAAATAGTTGGTTGTGTATGATGTTAAAACCTGATGGCAGATGAGTATCATTATTATATTATATTATGTTATTATATTATATAATAAAGGGTCCGCTATCTAAAGTTTTTTTTTCAACTAGTGCTTATTTCGTGAATGTTAACACTTAGCTCATTTCTGATTTGACAGATTAGTTTTATCCTTCCGCTGAACGAATATGGTTGTGTATACGCTTGAACAACGCTGGGAAATATTGCGACATTACTTTGAAAATCATGGTAATGTTGCAGAATGTGTGCGAAAATTGCGTACGGATTTTGGAAGAAGAGAAGCACAGTCAGCTCCGTCATGTTCGTTATCTTGTGAAAAAAGTGAAAGAAACTGGCATCCTTATCGATAAACCAAAGCGTGAAAAGCCAAAAACAGTGCGTACACCCGAGAATATTGATACTGTGGCAGAAAGTGTGCGTGATGCGCCATCAACATCAATTCACCGTCGTTCTCAACAATTGAACATTTCGGAGACATCATTGAGACGAATTTTGCATAACGACCTTGGTATGACGCCATACAAAGTCCAATTGGTTCAGAAATTAAGGCCAACTGACCATCCAATTCATTTTCGCTTCGCTGAGTGGGCCTGCGATCGACTTACAGAAGATGCCGATTTTGCCAAAAAAAATCATCTTTTCGGATGAAGCTCATTTTGATCTTGGCGGGTATGTAACAAGCAAAATTGTCGCATTTGGGGAACGGAAAACCCGCACGCATACATTGAAAAGCCGGTACACCCAAAACGAGTCACTATTTGTTGCGGATTTTGGCCCAGAGGCATAATTGGGCCATTTTTCTTCGAAAATGAGTAAGGAGTGGCCGTTACAGTCAATGGCGATCGTTATCGGGCCATGTTGAACGAATTTTTGTTTACAAAAATTGAAGAGGAGGATATTGGCAACATTTTGTTTCAACAGGACGGCGTTACGTGATACACAGCTGAAGCTACACTCGATGTTTTGCGCCCTGTTTTTGAAGATCGCATTATCAGCCGCAGAGCTGATGTCGTTTGGCCACCTTGGAGCTGCGATTTGACACCGTTGGACTATTATTTGTGGGGTGCCCTCAAAATTAAGTGTTACGCCGACAAGCCAGAGACAATTGACGCTTTAAAGGACAATATTCGTGAAGCCATTGGTGAAATACAGCTGCACACAATCGATAATGTGCTTAAAAATTGGACCGATCGTGTAGGCTACTGCATGGCCAGCCGAGGCAGCCATTTGAATGAAATTATTTTCCATTATTAACCGGAAGGATTGTACTTTTAAATAAAAAAATTTGGGAAATTTGAGAAAATATTCAGTAGTTTTTTTTATAGCATTTTCAAAAAAAAAAGTTATTTGGCGGACCCTTTATTTTATATTACATTTAGTTTCGCTCTTACTTTTTATATATTATAATATATAACGTATTTGTGTTGGTATCTTATATACAAAATTTTTAAATCACATCTCAATATTATGTTCATAGTAAACAATCGCATGCGAAGTCTTTCGTTTTGTCTCGTTTGGTTACCCCATCGAATAATTCGCTCTTTATATAATTCTAAATTTCTAAATACGATTAAATAAACGTTACGTTATATACTTCTCTTTCTTTTAGACGATTTTTCATATTTTGTTTTATGTATGTATCATGGCATACTAGAACAGATATAGAGATTTATTAATTTTAACGCGATCATAATCTGTCGCTGTTCTAATTCAAACTGAAAGTCTACGCTTTCTGCTCGCGTATTTATACTCATTTTGCCCGCTTCTCGGTCATAGTAGAATTTTCCATTTATTTATAAATTCGCCTATATACTGCGAGTCATGCTGGTTTCCAAATACGAGCATTTAGTACTTTAATTTAATCAGAGATGTCACCCGTGTCCGTAACACTACCATCCGCCCATACCTGTTCGTCCCGAACAGGATCCAATTCCCTTCCTCTGTAGAGAGCCAACTTTTCCAAATGTACAACTTTCGGTATTCCTCGGATGCCCTTCTGAATTCGGTAGATTACATCATTGATTTTTGTAATCACCTTGTATGGTCCTTCTCAGCTAGGTTGCAGTTTTGATGATAGGCCTCTCTTGTGTTGTAAGCTGTGAAGCCAGGCTGACTTCTCTTTGTAAGGTCTCAAGCCTCGGATTTCATATCGAGGTTTCACTCTGTTTCTGGATAGTATTATTCTTTGAACTGGCTGCTCTTCCTTACTGAGCTTTACAACTCCCATCGTCTCTGTAGTAATCTTATCTTCCAATTCATTACGAATTTCCATTGGATGTCACACTATAATTCTTCGTACGATTGGCTCACCGTTATTTAACTGTAGTTGTAGCTTAAAATCTCCACAGTTTAACGTAGCACGCCCTATGTTCAAAACGAATTTGTTCTTCTTCATGAAGTCCACTCCCAAAATCACCTCATCGACAATATCAACCACCAAAACTTCATGACAGAAGTCCCTGTTACCAATTCGTATGGCCACTTCCTTCTTTCCCTTGATTTCTGCACTTTCGCTGGTTGCAGTTTGCAGCTTTAATCCTCCGATTGAATCAAGTTCATTTTCTATTAAATCAGCCTGCACAATTGTCCGCATTGCTCCTGTATCTAGTGTTATCATACAGGCTCTCACGTTGATTTCTCCATCTAATGCTCAACCATCACCACCACTTATCAACCGTGGAACGGGGATGGCTGTCATGCTGGATTTTGAAGAAGTTAGGTTTCTTTCTTTATCAACCTTCTTATTTATTGTTTGCAATATTACAGGACGCTCCTTCTCTTCTGATCTCTTGCAATCTTCCCTTTTCCTCCAATACAATGATGATGGTATCATTGCCCGCTTACGTTTTATTTCCCAACTATCCTTTGAAATATGACCAGGTTTGTCACATATCCAACATCTAATTCTACCTTTTCCAGACCGAAACTTTATTGGTAGCCAATCATTTCCTGATTTATTATAATTCCTTGAGTTATAATTTCCTGATTCTAATCCGACTCGTCGTGGTGTTACATCTGGTACTATCATCTTATTAACAGTCTCAATCGTTAATGCACAGCGATGGTCTCCTCAAATGTTGTTTTCGATGCTAATACTACCGCTCGTTTTGTTTCTACGTCACGAATACCATCAGTAAACGCATCAATTTTAATTCTTTCCGTGTATTCGGGCGCCATATTAAAGTGTGTTAGATGTACCAATCGCTCGATGTCAGCTGCAAACTCTTGAAGCGTTTCCCCGATACGTTAATAACGACCTTTGAGCTTCATCCTGTATAGCTCACGCTTGTGATCAGTACCATATTTTCTTTCTAAGGCCTGCATGACTATCATAGTCCTCGCGTTCAGATTCTGGAATGATTTGCAACATATCTGCAGCACCGCCTTTTAACGTCAGTATGAGAGCTGCGACCTGGTCTTCCTTACACCAATTATTTCTTACTACAGCCGTTTGAAATTGTAATTTAAAAATGTTGAACGACGTTGTTCCGTCGAAAGTCGCAGGCTTTAATTTGATTCCGCTGACTGGTTTCTGGATTTGAGCAGCACTGCCATTAGTTTTAATGTCTATCATCTCTTTTTCAAGTTTATAAAACCTTTCATCAGTCGCTTCAAACTTTTCGTTCATTTCACATTTAATTGTTTCCACTTTGGCATTAAACGGACATTTCAATGCCGTTGAATATCATCATGGTTTTCCAACCTTTCTAGCAGTTTCTAGACCAATTTTCAGATTTTTTTGGTTGGTCAACATTTCAGTTTTCAAATTTTCTTGGCCGATTTTTAAATTTTGTTCTAAACAACTCATCATTTGTTGCATCACCGCCATTAACTGCCCCATAACAAAATTTGTAGGTGCTGGGGTAGGTTTATTTACTGTTGCTTGGGCAATAGTTAGGCCGAAATTTGTTGCCTCTTCCATTGGATCCTCCGCACTAGGTACTCCAGTATTAAATTCGTACTGGTCTGGATCGACGTTCTGTTCCAGCAAAGCTTACCGTAGCTTCTTTTGTAATTCTGCTTTGCCACCCGTTGCATGGAACCCCCGTGCGTTCAGCTCGTTCTTCAGCTCCGACACTTTCAACTCAAGTAGCTTCATGTCTCCTTATTCACAATCTCACCGCTGTCACCAATTGTTACGTTTTCCCTAGTAGGGATTCAAACCACTCCACCGTTCGATCACTGGATTGTGAATAATTAAAACTACTTGCTTGTTTTTCACTATAACTTTATTTAATAATCACCACAATTCACTTAAACATTACTTTTAATTCACTGTTACTTTTAATATTTTACTATTTCCCTATGTATCACCTTTTCCCGATTTTAATCTGTCGCTGTTCTAATTCAAACTGAAAGTCTTCCCTTTCTGCTCGCGTATTTATACTCATTTTGCCCGCTTCTCGGTCATAGTAGAATTTTTCATTTATTTATTATTTCGCCTGTATACTGCGATTCATGCTGGTTTCCAAATACAAGCATTTAGTACTTCTATTCAATCAGAGATGCCACCCGTGTCCGTAACAATATATATATATATATATATATATATATATATATATATATATATATATATATATATATATATATATATATATATATATATATATATATATATCGGCACATACAGTAAAACCTTCCATATTGCTGGTTCAAGCTATTCAATGGTTTTACACACAATGCTTTAATTTTTTAATTCGATATGAAACTTAAATTGAAATATCTGTAAGATTATTGCGGTTTTTGATGTGGTGCCATGTGTATTAATGGTAGAAGTGGTTGAAGATTGTTTTAATACGATCACTACCATTATACGATCATTATATTGACGATACTAATTATATATATGGTCATTAGAAATTTCTTATTGATTGATGACATTTTAATTGGCTAATATGTTTAAGTTCGATTCAGCACGTTAACGGTCATATATTAGAAAAATCGTGTTTTAACGAATCACTTTTATTTCCTTGAATTTTATTTTGTCAATAAACTCCAATATATGGCATATGTCCTTTTGTATATAACTATTGGTATATACTCTTCCTCATCTTTGTCTTATTATTTCAATGAATAATATTTTATTGAAATAATTTTATTTATTTACTTAAAGGTATATGATTTCTTGAGTGACATGTTAAGATTGGATGAGTATTACTTGGTTGGTGGTCTTGACCAGAGGATTTGTTTACTTTAGTAAGCTACTACTTTGCTGCATAGATAATCTTCTTACATACTTTAAACTTTCTGAAACTTTTGGATCTCTGCTAAGTGTCCTCCAGGATTGTGGTAACGTACGATTATCGTAGTTGGTTGGCTTGTGCATCTCCTGTTATATCATAGTTATAAAAATGATATTGTATATAAATAATAGCTGATAATGTTGTTTGTAACTAAGATTTTTTGAAACATAAACGAGAACTAAAAGGATAGCCACTGGATGGTATTTACGATCAAACGATTCTCTTTCTTAAAGAATAGTACTTCTACTATATAATTAATAAATTGATAAATATCTTGAATCGTTCACCATGATAGCAGCTATACAGATAAGGACCCCTTACAGTGTAATAATGATCTACTCATATAACTAATAATGATATGAATGTAACTGAATTTATAATATCCCAATATAAGCAGACAAGAGTGAATGACACATAAGTAGCTAATAATGACAACAATATACCGATTTATTTATAATTTCACACAAGTAAAGAACTGAGATTAAATAGATTATCATAATATATATTGCTGTCGGGTCATTAAGACGTAACAACCTTCGCGTAGCTGATGGTGGGATGGAAATTGGGATTACAATAACTAACAGCATATGATGAGATGACCCAAATAAAAGTCAAATGCTCTAGTAATAACTGTCGTAGACATTTACATATATATGATAAACCTAGAACATTCCTATCCTATCCAACTAACAAAATAACAATATGTACTAACAAATTCAATTCAAATGTGAAAATGATTATACTAACAATATATTATAATTTACTAATAATGTAGTTAGCAATAACTCTGCTGTGGATTATCACCTTAGTCGTTTTTGTGTCTAAATCTAAACTCCTAAACCTTACATGTTGAGATGCAGGCAGGGCCTGGGCCCGCATAATTTTGGAATAAATAATTCTCAGATATCCATTCGGAACTCTGCTGAATATACTCCAGGATTATGGTAACATACCTAGGATCACCGGAACTGGTTGGCTTGTACTTCTCCTATCATATCATATCAACCATCAACGAATAACCGAAACCTTTCTGACGTTCAACGTCTTTCATTGAATTCTAACATCATGTTCTGTTCACATTTTTTGTGTGCAAAATAGGTGTATAGTTTGAATAAACGTTAAAGTATGAGTCCGCATTTTTGGTTTGTTCAAATAAGCAAATCGAGTAAAACTATTTCACACGAAAAACTGCAGCTAATACAGTTTTACTTTAGTTGATCGTGCAAAAATTATCCAAATTAGTGTAATAAAACCCAAATTAAGACACTCTTAATGGGCGGTGTTAATACAATATTTCGGTTAAGTGAGTAATGAAATTTTCCATGTTTTTTCCGATTAATTTCCCTTGCTCAACTACTAAATTTATATAAATACCGCGCAAAATAAGATTGGGGTGATCAATATACTTAAAATAATTAACTAAATTAATAAATTAATTTGTGGATAAAAGGTTTTTATTTTTATCACTATTTTTGTGTCACTAGTTTAAGTTATAAAAATAATTAATTTTAGTATAAACTTCCTTATAGTAATGATTTTTTGTTTTAGTTTCTTCTTCTATTATTATGAATATTTAAACAACATTTTGGACAAATCTTAATAAATGAAATATATAAATTTCAAACCGTATTACACACTTAAAACAACTAAATTAGAAGTGGTAGTCTCAGTAGCAACAGCGACATCTTAACTTTGACATGATTTCATACAAGTTATTTTTTTTTTACGTTTTGTTTTAATTGGGTGCTGGGCGGACTTTTAGACTGATCTAGCTCCCTGTGCACCCAACATGCGATCCTTCAAGTAAACGTTGATAGCTGCCTTAAACTTGTGCATTTTCTACTTTAACGGAAATTGAAAATAAAATCTCCTATACAGGGTGTCCCCGATTGGGATGCTGATCCGTTACGGGCTGATTCCTTGGTTCATTTCATGAAAAAATCGTATGGCAGGGGGGGGTCAATTTTTGATATTCTTTGAGATACAGCGCGTTTAAAAAATTTGGTTCGGAAAAAAAGTACAAGCGGATATTAAGCTGTAACTTACAAAATTTTTATCGGACAGCAACTAACAACGTCTCATTTGACGGACAACTAAATACTTATGAGACGAAGAATGAAACATTTAAACAAATGAGTTGCTAATCGTCGCCTCTTATTTTACTAACGAAAAAAAATTGTTACAATTTTTACACTACCATTATCTTTTAACAGAAAATATTTGTGGGTAGTGTTTTCATTCTTCGTCTCATAAGTAAAAAACTATAACACGTGGGTACAAATAATGTATTGAGGGATTGTAGAGGAGATCATAGCGGAATAAAATTAAGTAAAAAAAAAAAATTTATTAGGGCATGTTTTTGAGAAAAACTCAAATTTATGAAAAAAAATATCATTTTTTTTTATTTTTTTAACTTTAAAACGCCATAGCTCTTAAATGGATACAGATGCGAGATAGCCAATGAGATCTTAAATATAGCCTATTTAGTTGTCCGTCAAATGAGACTTTGTTAGTTGCTGTCCGATAAAAATTTGTAAGTTACAGCTTAATATCCGCTTGTACTTTTTTTCCGAACCAAATTTTTTAAACGCGCTGTATCTCAAAGAATATCAAAAATTGACCCCCCCCCCCCCTGCCATACGATTTTTTTCATGAAATGAACCAAGGAATCAGCCCGTAACGGATCAGCATCCCAATCGGGGACACCCTGTATATATATATATATATATATGTATATGCTAGTAATTGGAAACCAGCAACTAACAAAGTCTCATTTGACGGACAACTAAATAGGCTATATTTAAGATCTCATTGGCTATCTCGCATCTGTATCCATTTAAGAGCTATGGCGTTTTAAAGTTAAAAAAATAAAAAAAAATGATATTTTTTTTCATAAATTTGAGTTTTTCTCAAAAACATGCCCTAATTTTTTTTACTTAATTTTATTCCGCTATGATCTCCTCTACAATCCCTCAATACATTATTTGTACCCACGTGTTATAGTTTTTTACTTATGAGACGAAGAATGAAAACACTACCCACAAATATTTTCTGTTAAAAGATAATGGTAGTGTAAAAATTGTAACAATTTTTTTTCGTTAGTAAAATAAGAGGCGACGATTAGCAATTCATTTGTTTAAATGTTGAAAAACAAAAATTAAATATTTTATTAGTTGTGAGAAACAATCTAGTGTTGTGTCGTTGATTCAAATGAGAAAATAAAATTGATTTAATAAAAAACAAATAAATCATAATAAATTAAATATCACAATGGCACAGTTCTCGGGCGAGGAGTACACGGATATCCATTTTATTTATGGATTCTGCGATGGTAATGCAGCAAGAGCTCGCAATGAATATCAGCGAAGATTCCCAACGCGTCGCGTTCCGGAGGCGAGAGTATTTATAAATACTCATAGAAGACTGCCAAACATAATATCAACATCAAATATGCGGGCCGAACCCCATGCAGTCTCATCCAATCATTTGGATGTCGATGAAGAAATCATAAGAAATCCAACTCGCCACAGAATTCATGAAGTATTGCAGAAGGAGAAACTTCATCCGTATCATTCAACACCCGTTCAAGAACTTTTACCGATAGACTTTAGTAAAAGATTGGAATTTTGTAATTGGTTAATTGAAAAGAATTTTGACGATGATAGGTTTGTGAAACGTATTCTTTGGACGGATGAATCTCAATTTACAAGAGACGGTATAACAAACTTTCACAATCTACACACGTGGGCTTCTGAAAATCCACATTCGAAAAAACAAACATCCTTTCAGCATCGCTTCAGTGTAAACGTATGGGCTGGTGTAATTGGCGATAATTTAATTGGACCATTCATATTACCATCTACATTAAATAGCGAACGCTATTTACAATTTTTAGAAAACGATTTACCACTGCTCCTTGATGATGTTCCACTTGCAAGCCGATTCTTGCATACATATCAACATGATGGTGCACCTAGTCACTGCGGTATAATTGTTAGAAATTTTTTAAACGAAAATTATCCAAATAATTGGATTGGAAGGAATGGTCCAATTCAATGGCCTGCAAGATCGCCCGATCTAACTGTGTTAGATTTTTATGTATGGGGAATGATGAAGGCACTTGTATATACCAAAGAGATAGAAACAAAAGAAGAACTAATTCAAAGAATAGACACAGCGGCTCAACAGATTAAGGAAGAATTACCAAGAATTGAAATTACGAAAGGTATACTTAATCGAACATTAGCCTGCATTCAGCAACAAGGAGGACATTTTGAGCATCTTTTATAAATTTTTATAGTTGTTTTATTATGACACTGAATTAAAATTAATTTTAAAAACATTCTAATTGTTTTTTTTTGTTTAGAAAATACGGTTTTTATAAAAAAAAATATAGTTTTAAATAAATATTTAGGGAAGTACATTTTAATATTTGTGTGTCGTGTTTTCATTCTTCGTCTCATAAGTAAAAAACTATAACACGTGGGTACAAATAATGTATTGAGGGATTGTAGAGGAGATCATAGCGGATTAAAATTAAGTAAAAAAAAAAATTTATTAGGGCATGTTTTTGAGAAAAACTCAAATTTATGAAAAAAAAAATATCATTTATTTTTTATTTTTTTAACTTTAAAACGCCATAGCTCTTAAATGGATACAGATGCGAGATAGCCAATGAGATCTTAAATATAGCCTATTTAGTTGTCCGTCAAATGAGACTTTGTTAGTTGCTGTCCGATAAAAATTTGTAAGTTACAGCTTAATATCCGCTTGTACTTTTTTTCCGAACCAAATATTTTAAACGCGCTGTATCTCAAAGAATATCAAAAATTGACCCCCCCTGCCATACGATTTTTTTCATGAAATGAACCAAGGAATCAGCCCGTAACGGATCAGCATCCCAATCGGGGACACCCTGTATATATATATGTATATGCTCGTAATTGGAAACCAGCAACTAACAAAGTCTCATTTGACGGACAACTAAATAGGCTATATTTAAGATCTCATTGGCTATCTCGCATCTGTATCCATTTAAGAGCTATGGCGTTTTAAAGTTAAAAAAATAAAAAAAAATGATATTTTTTTTCATAAATTTGAGTTTTTCTCAAAAACATGCCCTAATAAATTTTTTTTTTTTTTACTTAATTTTAATCCGCTATGATCTCCTCTACAATCCCTCAATACATTATTTGTACCCACGTGTTATAGTTTTTTACTTATGAGACGAAGAATGAAAACACTACCCACAAATATTTTCTGTTAAAAGATAATGGTAGTGTAAAAATTGTAACAATTTTTTTTCGTTAGTAAAATAAGAGGCGACGATTAGCAATTCATTTGTTTAAATGTTGAAAAACAAAAATTAAATATTTTATTAGTTGTGAGAAACAATCTAGTGTTGTGTCGTTGATTCAAATGAGAAAATAAAATTGATTTAATAAAAAACAAATAAATCATAATAAATTAAATATCACAATGGCACAGTTCTCGGGCGAGGAGTACACGGATATCCATTTTATTTATGGATTCTGAGATGGTAATGCAGCAAGAGCTCGCAATGAATATCAGCGAAGATTCCCAACGCGTCGCGTTCCGGACGCGAGAGTATTTATAAATACTCATAGAAGACTGCCAAACATAATATCAACATCAAATATGCGGGCCGAACCCCATGCAGTCTCATCCAATCATTTGGATGTCGATGAAGAAATCATAAGAAATCCAACTGTCAGTATACGGAGGCTCTCCTTACAATTGAACGTCTCTCGCCACAGAATTCATGAAGTATTGCAGAAGGAGAAACTTCATCCGTATCATTCAACACCCGTTCAAGAACTTTTACCGATAGACTTTAGTAAAAGATTGGAATTTTGTAATTGGTTAATTGAAAAGAATTTTGACGATGATAGGTTTGTGAAACGTATTCTTTGGACGGATGAATCTCAATTTACAAGACACGGTATAACAAACTTTCACAATCTACACACGTGGGCTTCTGAAAATCCACATTTGAAAAAACAAACATCCTTTCAGCATCGCTTCAGTGTAAACGTATGGGCTGGTGTAATTGGCGATAATTTAATTGGACCATTCATATTACCATCTACATTAAATAGCGAACGCTATTTACAATTTTTAGAAAACGATTTACCACTGCTCCTTGATGATGTTCCACTTGCAAGCTGATTCTTGCATACATATCAACATGATGGTGCACCTAGTCACTGCGGTATAATTGTTAGAAATTTTTTAAACGAAAATTATCCAAATAATTGGATTGGAAGGAATGGTCCAATTCAATGGCCTGCAAGATCGCCTGATCTAGCTGTGTTAGATTTTTATGTATGGGGAATGATGAAGGCACTTGTATATACCAAAGAGATAGAAACAAAAGAAGAACTAATTCAAAGAATACACACAGCGGCTCAACAGATTAAGGAAGAATTACCAAGAATTGAAATTACGAAAGGTATACTTAATCGAACATTAGCCTGCATTCAGCAACAAGGAGGACATTTTGAGCATCTTTTATAAATTTTTATAGTTGTTTTATTATGACACTGAATTAAAATTAATTTTAAAAACATTCTAATTGTTTTTTTTTTGTATAGAAAATACGGTTTTTATAAAAAAAAAATATAGTTTTAAATAAATATTTAGGAAAGTACATTTTAATATTTGTGTGTCGTGTTTTCATTCTTCGTCTCATAAGTAAAAAACTATAACACGTGGGTACAAATAATGTATTGAGGGATTGTAGAGGAGATCATAGCGGATTAAAATTAAGTAAAAAAAAACAAATAAATCCATAAATAAAATGGATATCCGTGTACTCCTCGCCCGAGAACTGTGCCATTGTGATATTTAATTTATTATGATTTATTTGTTTTTTATTAAATCAATTTTATTTTCTCATTTGAATCAACGACACAACACTAGATTGTTTCTCACAACTAATAAAATATTTAATTTTTGTTTTTCAACATTTAAACAAATGAGTTGCTAATCGTCGCCTCTTATTTTACTAACGAAAAAAAATTGTTACAATTTTTACACTACCATTATCTTTTAACAGAAAATATTTGTGGGTCGTGTTTTCATTCTTCGTCTCATAAGTATATTGGCGATAATTTAATTGGACCATTCATATTACCATCTACATTAAATAGCGAACGCTATTTACAATTTTTAGAAAACGATTTACCACTGCTCCTTGATGATGTTCCACTTGCAAGCTGATTCTTGCATACATATCAACATGATGGTGCACCTAGTCACTGCGGTATAATTGTTAGAAATTTTTTAAACGAAAATTATCCAAATAATTGGATTGGAAGGAATGGTCCAATTCAATGGCCTGCAAGATCGCCTGATCTAGCTGTGTTAGATTTTTATGTATGGGGAATGATGAAGGCACTTGTATATACCAAAGAGATAGAAACAAAAGAAGAACTAATTCAAAGAATACACACAGCGGCTCAACAGATTAAGGAAGAATTACCAAGAATTGAAATTACGAAAGGTATACTTAATCGAACATTAGCCTGCATTCAGCAACAAGGAGGACATTTTGAGCATCTTTTATAAATTTTTATAGTTGTTTTATTATGACACTGAATTAAAATTAATTTTAAAAACATTCTAATTGTTTTTTTTTTGTTTAGAAAATACGGTTTTTATAAAAAAAAAAATATAGTTTTAAATAAATATTTAGGAAAGTACATTTTAATATTTGTGTGTCGTGTTTTCATTCTTCGTCTCATAAGTAAAAAACTATAACACGTGGGTACAAATAATGTATTGAGGGATTGTAGAGGAGATCATAGCGGATTAAAATTAAGTAAAAAAAAACAAATAAATCCATAAATAAAATGGATATCCGTGTACTCCTCGCCCGAGAACTGTGCCATTGTGATATTTAATTTATTATGATTTATTTGTTTTTTATTAAATCAATTTTATTTTCTCATTTGAATCAACGACACAACACTAGATTGTTTCTCACAACTAATAAAATATTTAATTTTTGTTTTTCAACATTTAAACAAATGAGTTGCTAATCGTCGCCTCTTATTTTACTAACGAAAAAAAATTGTTACAATTTTTACACTACCATTATCTTTTAACAGAAAATATTTGTGGGTCGTGTTTTCATTCTTCGTCTCATAAGTAAAAAACTATAACACGTGGGTACAAATAATGTATTGAGGGATTGTAGAGGAGATCATAGCGGATTAAAATTAAGTAAAAAAAAAAATTTATTAGGGCATGTTTTTGAGAAAAACTCAAATTTTTAAAAAAAATATCATTTTTTTTTATTTTTTTAACTTTAAAACGCCATAGCTCTTAAATGGATACAGATGCGAGATAGCCAATGAGATCTTAAATATAGCCTATTTAGTTGTCCGTCAAATGAGACTTTGTTAGTTGCTGGTTTCCAATTACGAGCATATACATATATATATACAGGGTGTCCCCGATTGGGATGCTGATCCGTTACGGGCTGATTCCTTGGTTCATTTCATGAAAAAATCGTATGGCAGGGGGGGGGGTCAATTTTTGATATTCTTTGAGATACAGCGCGTTTAAAAAATCATTTGACGGACAACTAAATTGTTACAATTTTTACACTACCATTATCTTTTAACAGAAAATATTTGTGGGTCGTGTTTTCATTCTTCGTCTCATAAGTAAAAAACTATAACACGTGGGTACAAATAATGTATTGAGGGATTGTAGAGGAGATCATAGCGGATTAAAATTAAGTAAAAAAAAAAATTTATTAGGGCATGTTTTTGAGAAAAACTCAAATTTTTAAAAAAAATATCATTTTTTTTTATTTTTTTAACTTTAAAACGCCATAGCTCTTAAATGGATACAGATGCGAGATAGCCAATGAGATCTTAAATATAGCCTATTTAGTTGTCCGTCAAATGAGACTTTGTTAGTTGCTGTCCGATAAAAATTTGTAAGTTACAGCTTAATATCCGCTTGTACTTTTTTTCCGAACCAAATTTTTTAAACGCGCTGTATCTCAAAGAATATCAAAAATTGACCCCCCCCTGCCATACGATTTTTTCATGAAATGAACCAAGGAATCAGCCCGTAACGGATCAGCATCCCAATCGGGGACACCCTGTATATATATATGTATATGCTCGTAATTGGAAACCAGCAACTAACAAAGTCTCATTTGACGGACAACTAAATAGGCTATATTTAAGATCTCATTGGCTATCTCGCATCTGTATCCATTTAAGAGCTATGGCGTTTTAAAGTTAAAAAATAAAAAAAAATGATATTTTTTTTCATAAATTTGAGTTTTTCTCAAAAACATGCCCTAATAATTTTTTTTTTTTTACTTAATTTTAATCCGCTATGATCTCCTCTACAATCCCTCAATACATTATTTGTACCCACGTGTTATAGTTTTTTACTTATGAGACGAAGAATGAAAACACGACCCACAAATATTTTCTGTTAAAAGATAATGGTAGTGTAAAAATTGTAACAATTTTTTTTCGTTAGTAAAATAAGAGGCGACGATTAGCAACTCATTTGTTTAAATGTTGAAAAACAAAAATTAAATATTTTATTAGTTGTGAGAAACAATCTAGTGTTGTGTCGTTGATTCAAATGAGAAAATAAAATTGATTTAATAAAAAACAAATAAATCATAATAAATTAAATATCACAATGGCACAGTTCTCGGGCGAGGAGTACACGGATATCCATTTTATTTATGGATTCTGCGATGGTAATGCAGCAAGAGCTCGCAATGAATATCAGCGAAGATTCCCAACGCGTCGCGTTCCGGACGCGAGAGTATTTATAAATACTCATAGAAGACTGCCAAACATAATATCAACATCAAATATGCGGGCCGAACCCCATGCAGTCTCATCCAATCATTTGGATGTCGATGAAGAAATCATAAGAAATCCAACTGTCAGTATACGGAGGCTCTCCTTACAATTGAACGTCTCTCGCCACAGAATTCACGAAGTATTGCAGAAGGAGAAACTTCATCCGTATCATTCAACACCCGTTCAAGAACTTTTACCGATAGACTTTAGTAAAAGATTGGAATTTTGTAATTGGTTAATTGAAAAGAATTTTGACGATGATAGGTTTGTGAAACGTATTCTTTGGACGGATGAATCTCAATTTACAAGACACGGTATAACAAACTTTCACAATCTACACACGTGGGCTTCTGAAAATCCACATTCGAAAAGACAAACATCCTTTCAGCATCGCTTCAGTGTAAACGTATGGGCTGGTGTAATTGGCGATAATTTAATTGGACCATTTATATTACCATCTACATTAAATAGCGAACGCTATTTACAATTTTTAGAAAACGATTTACCACTGCTCCTTGATGATGTTCCACTTGCAAGCCGATTCTTGCATACATATCAACATGATGGTGCACCTAGTAACTGCGGTATAATTGTTAGAAATTTTTTAAACGAAAATTATCCAAATAATTGGATTGGAAGGAATGGTCCAATTCAATGGCCTGCAAGATCGCCCGATCTAACTGTGTTAGATTTTTATGTATGGGGAATGATGAAGGCACTTGTATATACCAAAGAGATAGAAACAAAAGAAGAACTAATTCAAAGAATACACACAGCGGCTCAACAGATTAAGGAAGAATTACCAAGAAATTACGAAAGGTATACTTAATCGAACATTAGCCTGCATTCAGCAACAAGGAGGACATTTTGAGCATCTTTTATAAATTTTTATAGTTGTTTTATTATGACACTGAATTAAAATTAATTTTAAAAACATTCTAATTGTTTTTTTTTGTTTAGAAAATACGGTTTTTATAAAAAAAAAATATAGTTTTAAATAAATATTTAGGGAAGTACATTTTAATATTTGTGTGTCGTGTTTTCATTCTTCGTCTCATAAGTAAAAAACTATAACACGTGGGTACAAATAATGTATTGAGGGATTGTAGAGGAGATCATAGCGGATTAAAATTAAGTAAAAAAAAAAAATTTATTAGGGCATTTTTTTGAGAAAAACTCAAATTTATGAAAAAAAATATCATTTATTTTTTATTTTTTTTAACTTTAAAACGCCATAGCTCTTAAATGGATACAGATGCGAGATAGCCAATGAGATCTTAAATATAGCCTATTTAGTTGTCCGTCAAATGAGACTTTGTTAGTTGCTGTCCGATAAAAATGTGTAAGTCACAGCTTAATATCCGCTTGTACTTTTTTTCCGAACCAAATTTTTTAAACGCGCTGTATCTCAAAGAATATCAAAAATTGACCCCCCCTGCCATACGATTTTTTTCATGAAATGAACCAAGGAATCAGCCCGTAACGGATCAGCATCCCAATCGGGGACACCTTGTATATATATATATGTATATGCTCGTAATTGGAAACCAGAATCAATCGCAGTATACAGGCGAAATAATAAATAAATCGAAAATTCTACTATGGCCGAGAAGCGGGCAAAATGAGTAGAAATACGCGAGCAGAAAGCGTAGACTGACTTTCAGTCTGAATTGGGGAAGCGATAAATTAAAAACGGGAAAAACTAATTAAAAGTGAAATAGTAAAAGTAACAGTAAAATAAAAGTACTGTGAAAGTAAATTGTGATGATTGTCAATAAAAGTTAAAGTGAAAAACCAGCAAGTAGTTTTAATTATTCACAATCCAGTGATCGAGCCGTGAAGTGGTTTGAATCCCTGCTAGGGGAAAACGTAACAATTGGTGACAGCGATGGGATTGTAAATAAGGAGACATGAAGCTACTACAGTTGAAAGTGTCGGAGCCGAAGAACGAGCTGAACGCACGGGGTTTTACTACAGTGGGTAGCAAAGCAGAATTACAAGAGAGGCTACAACAAGCTTTGCTGGAACAGAACGTCGATCCAGATCAGTACGAATTTAATACTGGAGTAACTAATGCGGAGGATCCAATGAAAGGGGCAACCAATGACGGAGCAACCATTGTCCAGCAATTATAAATAAACCTACTCCAGCACCTACAAATATTGATATGGGGCAGTTAATGGCAGCGATACAACAAGTCATGGCAAAGCAAGAAAAATTGAAAATCGGACAAGAAACTGTGCTAGAAAGGTTGGAAGATCAACATAATATTCAACGGCATTTTATATCTGAAGTGAGTGAAAAGTTCTGCGAAATGTCCATCGTTTAATGCCAAAATGAATACAGTTAAATGTGAAATGAACGAAAAGTTTGAAGCGACTGATGAAAGGATTTTGAAACTTGAAAAAGAGATGATAGATATTAAAACTAATGGCGGTGCTACTCAAATCCTGAAACCAGTCAGCGGAATCAAATTAAAGCCTCCGACTTTCGACGGAACAACGTCGTTCAACATTTTCCAATTACAATTTGAAACGGCAGCTGTAACAAATAATTGGTGTAAGGAAGACCAGGTCGCAGCTCTCATAGTGGCGTTAAAAGGCATTGCGGCAGATATGTTGCAGATCGTTCCAGAAATCGAACGTTAGGACTATGATCGAATCATGCATGCCTTGGAACGAAAATATGGTGCTGACCATAAACGAGAGCTATTACAGGATGGAGCTCAAAGTCGTTATCAACGTATCGGTGAAACGCTTCAAGAGTTTGCTGCAGACATCGAGCGATTGGTACATCTAACACACTTTAATATGGTGCCCGAATACACGGAAAGAATTAAAATTGATGCGTTGACTGATGGTATTCGTGACGTAGAAACAAGACGAGCGTTAGTGTTAGCATCGAAAACAACATTTGAGGAGACTGTGGTGTTCACAAATACGACGAATAGTCACGCCACAATAGTGAAGTATAAACAAAAATAATCGAAAAAAGATTTCGAGTCAAATTCTGTAAATTCGCTAGAACTGGTGCAACATATCCTCACAGTATATATAGAAACGAAATGCAACATACATCAAGTCCGGTCGCATATGCCTGATGAGATGGATTTGATCTTTTCGATCACACAACGAGTCAATGACGTCATCAGATCGAAACCGGCCTAGCCAAACGAATATTACAGACCACACATACAAAAAGAAGCCTACATTTCAAGACAAACGTCTTCTCATCGGCTGGTTGATTCAGCGCCCTAGCTGTCAATCAATGCCACTCTGTGGAGTTCAAAGTTTAACTCCCGCCATTCATCATTAGCTGTCACGATTACAGCTCCCTGCATCAATTATCACACTTCAACAAGACCAACGCTTGTGCATTAACGATTGAGACTGTTAATAAGATGATAGTACCAGATGTAAAACCACGACGAGTCGGATTAGAATCAGGAAATTATAACTCGAGGAATTATAATAAATCAGGAAATGATTGGCTACCAATAAAGTTTCGGTCTGGAAAAGGTAGAATTAGATGTTGGATATGTGACAAACCTAGTCATATTTCAAGGGATTGTTGGGAAATAAAACGTAAGCGGGCAATGATACCATCATCATTGTATTGGAGGAAAAGGGAAGATTGCAAGAGATCAGAAGAGAAGGAGCGTCCTGTAATATTGCAAACAATAAATAAGAAGGTTGATAAAGAAAGAAACCTAACTTCTTCAAAATCCAGCATGACAGCTATCCCCGCTCCACGGTTGACAAGTGGTGGTGATGGTTTAACATTAGATGGAGAAATCAACGGAAGAGCCTGTATGATAACACTAGATACAGGAGCAATGTGGACAATTGTGCTGGCTGATCTAATAAGAAAATGAACTTGATTCAATCGGAGGATTAAAACTGCAAACAGCAACCGGCGAAAGTGCAGAAATCAAGGGAAAGAAGGAAGGGGCCATACGAATTGGTGACAGGGACTTCTGTCGTGAAGTTTTGGTGGTTGATATTGTCGATGAGGTGATTTTGGGAGTGGACTTCATGAAGAAGAACAAATTCGTTTTGGACAAAGGGCGTGCTACGTTAAACTGTGGAGATTTTAAGCTACAACTACAGTTAAATAACGATGAGCCAATCGTACGAAGAATTATAGTGTGATATTCAACGGAAATTCGTGGTGAATTGGAAGATAAGATTACTACAGAGACGATGGGAGTTGTGAAATTCAGTAAGAAAGAGCAGCTAGTACAAAGGATAAGACTACCAAGAAACAGAGTGAAACCTCGATATGAGATCCGAGGCTTGAGACCTAAGAAAGTAAGTTAGCCTGGCTTCACAACTTCCAACGGAAGAGAGGTTTATCACCAAAACTACAACCTAGTTGGGAAGGATCATACAAGGTGATTACAAAAATCAATGATGTAATCTACCGAATTCAGAAGGGAATCCGAGGAAAACCAAAGTTTGTAAATTTGGAAAGGTTGGCTCTCTACAGAGGAAGGCAATTCGATCCTGTTCGGGACGAACAGGTTTGGGCGGAGGGTAGTGTTACGGACACGGGTGACATCTCTGATTGAATAGAAGTACTAATGCTCGTAATTGGAAACCAGCATGACTCGCAGTATATAGGCGTATTTATAAATAAATGGAAAATTCTACTATGACCGAGAAGCGGGCAAAATGAGTATAGTGAAAGCAGAAAGCGTAGACTTTCAGTTTGAATTGGGAAAGTGATAAATTAAAATCGAGAAAAAGTAATAAAAAGTGAAATAGTAAAAGTAACGTAAAATAAAAGTACTGTGAAAGTGAATTGTGATGATTGTCAATAAAAGTTACAGTGGCAACCAAAGTGGTTTTAATTATTCACTACTTGAATAAGATTCGGTTTGACTAGATTCGGTTTGAATCCCTACTAGGGGAAACGTAACAATTAGTGACAGCGATGGGATTGTGAATAGGAAGACATGAAGCTACTACAGTTGAAAGTGACGGAGCGGAAGAACGAGCTGAACGCACGAGGTTTTACTACAGCGGGTAGCAAAGCAGAATTACAAGAAAGACTAAAAGACTACAAGTTTTGCTGGAACAAAACATCGATCCAGACCAGTACGAATTTAATACTGGAGTAACTAATGCGGAGGATCCTATGGAGGGGGCAACAAATGACGGAGCCATTGCCTCAGCATCAGTAAATAAACCTACTCCAGCACTTACAAATATTGATATGGGGCAGTTAATGCCGGCGATGCAACAAATAATGAGTGGTTAAGAACAAAATTTAAAAACCAAAATGAGAACTGGTCAAGAAAATTTAAAAACTGACATGCTGACCAGCCAAGAAAATTTGAAAACCAAAATGCTGAGCGAACAAAGAGAAGACCGCGATATGGTCTTAGATAAACTGGAACAACAAAAATATTCAACAGCATTTTATATCTGAAGTGAGTGAAAAGTTTCGCGGAATGTCCAATTCATTAAATGCCAAAGTGGATACAGTAAAATGTCAAATGGAGCAACAATTCGAAGCGACTGATGAACCATTTTTGAAACTTGAAAAAGAGTATATAGACCTTAAAAATAATAGCGGTACTACTCAAATCCTAAAACCAGTCAGCGGAATTAAATTAAAGCCTCCGACATTCGACGGAACAACGTCGTTTTCAAATTACAATTTGAAACGAGAACAGTAAGAAAAATTTGGTGTAAGGAAGACTAGGTCGCAGCTCTCATAGTGGCATTAAAAGGCGGTGCAGCAGATATGTTGCAAATCATTCCAGAATCTGAACGCGGGGACTATGATAGTCATGCAGGCCTTGGAAAGAAAATATAGTGCTGATCACAAGCGTGAGCTATACAGGATGGAATTCAAAGGTCGTTATCAACAAATTGGTGAAACGCTATAGGAGTTTGCAGCAGACATCGAGCGATTGGTGCATCTCACTCATTTTAATATGGCGCCCAAATACACCGAAAGAATTAAAATTGATGCGTTTACTGGTGGTATTCGTGACGTAGAAATAAGACGAGCGGTATTGTTAGCATCAAAGACCACATTTGCGGAGACCATCGCTTATGCCTTAACAAATGAAACTGCCTTTAACATAATCAAACCAGCAATTAAAATGCGACGAGTCGAACTAAAACCAGAGAACTATAGCTCAAGATATAATTTGAAAGCAGCAGTAAATGAGGCATCGATGAGGTTCCGGGATAACAGCCATAAGATCAGATGTTGGACTTGCGATAAACTAACCAACTCGCCTATGTACCGTAGGTCCAATGAGGACAACAAAAGAGTAGAAAAGAAGGTAAGTCCTGCAATATCTCAGGCGTTAAACGAGTAAGAGTCAGCTTTAAGGAGCGAAGGCTGACTCCGACAACCGAATGCTAAATGATCTTCATCCCTGTTTCCCGATTGGCGAGAGGTGGAGATAGTTTGACAATACGTGGAGAAAGTGATGGCAGATCTAGTGTGATAACGTTAGATACGGAGGCAACGCGGACGATTGTGCGGGCTGATTTTATAGATAATGAACTTCATCCAATTGGCGGGTTAAAACTGCAAACAGCAACCGGCGAAAGTGCAGAAATCAAAGGGAAAACAAATGCACAACACAAATAACTAATATGTATAATAGAATAATATGTGTTTATATGTCAGCTCTGACTGACAGCTGTTAAGACCTAAACCCAAAATAAAATATAGATTGTACATCCAGCACACTAAATGATAGTCTACAATTGAGACTATTCTACATTTACTGTGATCCGATGGAAACCATTTACTACTTAAACGTACTTGTGAGTAGATACTCAAAGGAACGCAATTTTATATGACAGCAGTAAAACATAAGCTAAAAAATGTTTGTGTTGTTTGATAATTTGATGGTGTTAGCTGTCAATTTTTCAAAAAATGACATTCAAATTAAAAACAATAATTAAATTAAATAAAAAATGACTAAAGATTGGAGTTACAACGCAGGGAATGCATTCAAATTATAATTATCATCCATTTTGACGATAACCCTAAAATATGGTGATAGACAAACTAAGGAAATTTTAAGAAGTCAGTTTTGTTCCTTATTATTTACTACAATCAAAATGGAAAAAATATATTTATAGAATTATTATTGAAATTACATAATATAAGAACAAAAGTTACCTTCAAAAACAATTTCATGAGCAAAATAAATTCGACACCAGCAATCGGTGGAAAAGAATGAGAATTTTCAAAGGAACAAATAATAACATTTTTAAAACTTAAAACTTAGGTGACATAACATCATTTACTACAAATAACATAAAAGAATCAATATTACAATCAATCTACCAACAAACCAAGGAAGTAAGTATTTTAAATTAATTGTGACAGAAAAATTAAAGCTCATGTAATCTGCACGATGGTTCTACGTGAATCGGACCTATAGCCGTACGTCCCCGATTTGGCTGTAATGGCGTAAGGTAACGACATAAATAAGCGAACCGCGAATTAGTTGAAAGTGCCTCGAGCCCCGAAACAGATTGTAGAGATAAAAACAAACAAACAAACAAGAAAAATTAAAGCTCCAAAACTAACGAAACTTCCTAATGATATAAACAGTACAAGAGCGACAAGACGATGCGATATTACCTGTCAAATTAAAAGATTATAAGAAACATGCAATACAAACAAAGCCATTGTGTGTGTGTGTGTTCACACAAGCCAAACTTTATGCATACAAAAGCTCTAGAAGAATATCAATCTTTAGCGGTATTAGTGAATATTCTTTTATTCGTACACGATTGCGAATACATTATGTATGGTTTCGAGTTTCACTACTTTGTTTATAAAAAAAAAATGATCGCAATATAACATCTGCAGCGACAGTGTTGACAAATAATCTAAATGGTACTAGATCATGATTGATTATTTTGTTTTTGATTTTGTATGGGGAAATATTCTTATTAGAATTCGTGTTTATTACCACATTCTAATTGGAAATTATATGGTAATTAGAATCATTTACTCGGTAATACCTGTGTAGATAATAACAAACAAACACAGAATATCTATCGATATTATCATAATATTTTTCTACTTTAAGAAAATTAAATAATTAGAATTTAGGTACTATATAATAAATTCTACAAAATAATAAGTAACAAAAATATTAAGTCGTGTGTTATCTGTTTTGACTGAAGATGTGTATAGTTCTTTAACAAATTTAAGCCTTAGTTTATACATTAAAAGTAAACATTTGTTTAGGAAGAAGTATTGATTTTGTTGGTGCGGTTTGGTGCTTGATCACGAAATTATCAGATTTTTTATTTTATTTTGGCGTGGTAAGGAATCATTTTGGTTTTTCTTTTATGTGTATCCAAAACGTGACGGCTTCTTATTCTTTCTGTATAGGTCAAAGAGGCTTAAAGCAACTTGAATCTGTTGATAGAAGAAACACGTGCTGCGCTTCAAATAGCGGTGATATATCCCGCTAAGATTAGCAGCATTAGTGGTGACCTTTTTGGTCACGCTCAACAATTTCCTAAATATTAAATCATTAAATCTATAATGTATAGATTTAAGTATAGATCAACGAAAATATCAAGATCTTGTCAGCAATAGCATTTTACGATCCAATTACCAATCTGATGATGTGAACAGTGTCTGGGAAGTATTGAAAACCTCGGTTGTCGATGCTGCCCAGCACACTCTCGGTATAGTGAAAACTAAGCCCAAAAATGATTGGTTTGATGAGGAGTGTCGTCTTGCTGTTGAGCAACGCAATATAGCCCACAATAAAGCGCAGGTTTACAATTGCAAGGAAAAACAAGGCAGTTCTTGCTAGGAGGACAGCTAAACGCATTTGTAGACTGAAGAAGCGAGAATGGTGGAAGGCTAAGGTCTTAAAAGTACAACAACTCAGCAATGAGCACAATTCGTGTGATTTTTTTAAAGGAATCACTGAATTGCACCATACCTCAAGATCTCGGTCAACTGCCATTCGGGACCAGGATGGAAACCTCTGTGTTAACGTCGATGCGGTACTCGATACATGGCGTGAACATTTTTCTGATCTACTTAATGTTCCACATGTATCACAAGCTGTATTTGAATACTCTCAAATACAGACCGCGGAGATGTTCATTGAGGATCCATCCTATGAGGAATTCACAATGGCCATGCAGAGATTAAAGAAAAATCGTTCACCAGGGTGCTCTTCCAAAAAGATGCTGATGAAGTTGAGCGACCTATATCTTTCTTCTCCCAAAAACGGAACTCGGCTCAGAAGAATTATACAACAACAGAACTTGAATGTCTTGCAGCCGTGTTATCGATAAAACAATTCAGACAGTATGTAGAGGGCTATCGATTTACAGTAATAACTGATCACGCAAGCCTCAAATGGTTGATGGGGATGAGAGATTTGACCAGTAAACTTGCGAAGTGGAGTCTTTTCCTTCAAATTTTTGATTTTAATATCGTGCATACGAAAGGGAAAGAAAATATTGTTGCTGACACATTATCCCGTATCTATTGCGATACTATTTGCGAATAGTACCGACATTTGTTTGGATTACTTGGATCTGCTTTCACCTGCTTTTGAAAACGACCATTATAATTCAATTAAATCGAAAGTTTTAGCCAAACCAAATGAATTTCCTAATCTTCGGATATTAAACGATCGCTTGTATATACGAATTGAACCCCGCATTACCGAACCCATTGCAGAAGCACCTGTATGGAAATTATGGATCCCGGAGCGCTTGATACAGAAAGTTTTAAAAACAGAACACGATGAGCCTACAGCAGCACATTGTGGCATAAAAAAAAAACTCTATTTAGGAATAGAAAATTATTCTAATAAATGGGTAAAGATGTTTATGATTACTTGGTAAAATGTGAGATCTGTAAAACAGCCAAGGCGTCAAATCGAATAACACGACCTGAGATGGGAAATATAAAATATGTCGATAGACCTTTCCAAAAGATTTACATTGATCTACTCGGTTTATACCCAAGATCAAAAAATGGAAAAACAGTTGTTTTGGTGGTATTGGATCAACTTACAAAATTTCCTTTGCTAAAATCCGTTAATCGAGGTACATCTATCAATATCATAAATTTTCTACAAAACGATGTTTTACTCTATTTGGATGTCTTGAAACAGTATTTTCAGATAATGGTTCTCAATTCGCTAGTAAAGAATTCCGCGAATTCTTGTCCAAGTATGACAGAAAACACACCTTACTACCATCCACAATCAAATGCACCAGAGCGGGTCAATCAATCCGTTCTCAGTGCAATTAGAAGTTATCTTAAAGATGATCATCGTCTTTGGGATGAACAGTTAAGAGAAATAACAGCTGCCTTGCGCAGCGCAGTTCATCGTTCCATCCAATACTCCCCGTACTTTGCGCTCTTTGGATACCAAATGATACATCATGGTTCTACATACCAAATACTAAAAGATACCAATTGATTTAATGACTCCAACTTGGAAACGTTACCTACAGATATAATGCCGAGCATTCATGACAAAATCAAAATAAATTTAAGCAAAGCTTTTAATGAATATTCTAAAACATACAATTTTCGTGTACGACCAATTTCGTATCAGGCAGGACAAAAAGTATTTGTTAAAACTCATTTCCTAAGTGAAAAGTCTAAGAAATTTTCATCAAAATTAGCACCTGTTTACATACCAGGGATTATAGTTAACCGTACAGGAAGTGTTACCTACACAGTTGCGAATGAGAACGGCAAAGTTATGGGTGTTTACCACGCAAAAGATTTGAAACTATAATATATAGGTTATTGAATCCCCGATTAGACTACACAAAACAAAAATACATTAAAACTCTCAACTTTTTTCAGGTTACATGATAAAACGTAAAGTTCGATCATTAAATCTGCTGTGTAGGGTTTCGAGTTTCACTACTTTGTATTTGTTTATAAAAAAATGATCGCAATATAACATCTGCAGCGACAGTGTTGACAAATAATCTAAATGGTACTAGATCATGATTGATTATTTTGTTTTTGATTTTGTATGGAGAAATATTCTTATTAGAATTTGTGTTTATTACCACATTCTAATTGGAAATTATATGGTAATTAGAATCATTTACTCGGTAATACCTGTGTAGATAATAACAAACAAACACAGAATATCTATCGATATTATCATATTTTTCTACTTTAAGAAAATTAAATAATTAGAATTTAGTTACTATATAATAAATTCTACAAAATAATAAGTAACAAAAATATTAAGTCGTGTGTTATCTGTTTTGACTGAAGGTGTGTATAGTTCTTTAACAAATTTAATCCTTAGTTTTTACATTAAAAGTGAACATTTGTTTAGGAAGTATTGATTTTGTTGGTGCGTTTTGGTGCTTGATCACGAAATTATCAAATTTTTTATTTTATCTTGGTGTGGTAAGGATTCATTTTGGTTTTTCTTTTATGTGTATCTCAAAAGTGACGGTTTCTTATTCTTTCTGTATAGGTCAAAGAGTCTTAAAGCAACTTGAATCTGTCGATAGAAGAAACACGTGCTGCGCTTCAAATAGCGGTGATATATCCCGCTAAGATTAGCAGCATTAGTGGTGTTATTAATATTTAGGAAATTTAGGTGGCCTTTTTGGTCACGCTCAACAATTTCCTTAATATTCAATCATTAAATCTATAATGTATAGATTTAAGTATAATCTATTGTTTATTTAAGTATTCAATTTTTTTTATAATTAAGTGCGGAAAATATTTTTTATGATGCTAGAGTAGGAAAATGTTTTTTTAAATATATTATATGAGATACATCAAATAAATTATGATAAAAAGTAACATAAATCATAAAATTAGTAAGTATAGTAAAACTATATTATTAAAAATATATCATCAAAATTTGAATCAAAAATATTTATTAAAATACGCCAAAATATATACTTACAGTATTCTAATCATTTAGAAAAAAAAATTGTTTTACAATTCCAATTGAAAAAAAAAATTATAAATTTAAATCTGTTAGTTAATTATAAAATTAAAATTAATTTTATTTAAAAGTTTTCTGACTTTCTTCACGCAAACCTTGACCATTCAGAACGAAAAATAAAATTTCACGTCATGTTGACTGAAGGTTTCTGGGATGAAATGGTTCAAGGCAGAAGCATTATATCCCATGAAATTTTAGAAATAATTTATATGACATGTATTCCGAGACGACTCAGCAACATCATTAAAACAGACAGAAATATTGAAAATAACACTTCTAACTTCCTTTTATTTTAATCTCTAAAACCAATACTTTTGCAACCAATTAAGGCTGATTTCCATTATGAAAAAAATTTTGTCAGTATTTTTTATTGAAAAAACCAAAGCGAGAAAAAATTAAAAATGCCATTAGAGTGACAGAGATCGTTATTTTTTTTTTTTTTTTTTTTTTATTATTTAATTTATTTGATTGGTTTGAACATCACTATTCACATCACCAAAATTTACAGATTTTGTTATATTTTCTTTTTAGTTTGACATTTCATTTGTCATTTATTTGATTGTAAAGTAATGCTTGTTATTTATGTGATTCTTTTGATGTCTTCAGTGTATTTATATTTCTGATTTTATTTCTCTTAGAAATTCGTTCAATTCTGTGTATTCCTCCATTTTGTTGTCTGCAAGTATTTCTTCTAATTTTTTTGTTTTTACGACTTTATATTTTTCTCTTTCTTTTGTATATTTTCTACATTCCTCAATTGTGTGTCTCGCGTCTTCTTTTATATTGCATTTTTCGCATTTGTCATCTTGAATTTTTTTTATTAATTTTAAATATTTTTTGTCGTATGTGTGGTTTGTTCTTAGCCTAGTTAATCTTTTTATAGTACCACTGTCTAGTTTTTTCTTGTGAAACCATGGTTTCATTGAAATTTTTTCTTTTATATTTTTTCTATGTTGATTTCCTTTCTGTATTGTATTGTTTAGGAATTCTGTGTTCCATATTTGATACATCATGTTTTTGTATATTTTTATATTCTCTTCTATTGAGGTTATTATCTCGATGTTTCTTGTAGTAATGGTTCCTTGTCTAGCTGCTGTATCTGCTTCATCATTTCCGTCTATTCCGATGTGACTCGGTATCCATATTATTTGAATATACATGTTGTGTATTCTCGCGATCTTATGTATTTGTATTTCTGTAAATTTTGAGTGTTTTGAGTTTTTTTTAATGTTTTTTAATGACATACATGTGGATAATGAGTCTGTGATTATGGTTAATTCTTTAATATTGTTTATATTTGCTATTTTGATTGCTTCTAATATTGCTATGGCTTCTACTGATTTTATTGAAATTGGTTCTTTTATATTGTAGCTATATGTTTCATTATTGTAGTTATTGTATATTCCAATTCCTCTCTTATCATTTAGTATTGAACCATCTGTGTAGCTTATTGCTTCCTTTCCGTGTGTTTTTATGTAATCTATTGTGATTTGTTTTATCTGTGTTTTGTTATGATTATCTTTTTTTTGTAATATCTGATGTAATGCAGTATTTACTTCTATGTTTGATTCATTTATATTTCTCCTAACTTGCTCATCCTCATTATTCTTGATTGGAATTTTGTCCAGTATTTCTTGGTATTTTGTATATGTTTCTTGTGTTGTTCCATAGCTTTTGAATTCTCTAATTTTTTGTCCTAATATTGTATTGTTGTATAATTGTTTTGCTATGTATATATAGTTGAACAAGTCTAGTTTTAGATGAATCGGTAGGTCTCCGGCTTCTGATATTACTGCTGATATTGGTGTGCTGTTTGTTAATCCTAGGCATGTTCTGATTCCTGTATTTATTATTTTTTGTAGTATTTCCTTGTTTGATTTATCTCTTGATATTATTGAGCTGTATCTTATCCTGCTTTCCGTGAGACTTTTATGTAGGTTTAATAATGATGATGGATGTGCTCCACCTTTTTTTCTTGCGAAAATTTTTATTATGTTTGTAGCAGCTATGCATTTATTCTTTAGTAGTTTGTGATGAGAATTAAATTTTAATTTGTTATCTATGTTAAATCCTAATGATTTAATAATGTTATTTTCTGGGATTTCTGTGTTATTTATTTTTATTTTTATTGATTGCAGTGTTCTTTTCTTTTTTATGACCATAAACGAAGTTTTATTTGGATTTATGTGTAAATTTATTTCTTCTAGCATCTGATTAAATTTATTTATGTATTTATTTGCCATCTTTTCTGCTATTTTTATTTCATTATTTGATATAATCATTAAAAAATCATCTGCATATTGTAATATTTTTATGTTTTTGTCATTTATCTTGTGTAGTTGACTGGTATATATATTAAAGAGGTCAGGACTTAATGGATCTCCTTGAGGAAGTCCGTTACTGGTTGTAGTTTGTACCTCGTTACTGCCTGATTGAAATATAATTTTTCTGTTGATTAATGCTTTGTAAGTCCAATTTGTATATTCATGCGGTATATTTAATTTTTGCATTATTTCTATTAGTTTGTTTAGCTTAACTTTGTCGAATGCTTTTACCAGATCCGTGGTTATAATTATTGTATGATTATTTCTGACTTTGTTTTTTTCTATTATATTAATTAAATGATTGATGTAGTCTGTTGTGGATTTGCCTTTCTTGAATCCGTAAGATGTTTCTGGTAATATTTTTAGGTTATCTGTAATTTTATTTAATCTGTATTTTATTAATTTTCCCGTTATCTTTGCTATTGTTGAGTATAGATGTATCCCTCTGTAACTTTCTATTTCATTTTTGTTTTTATTCGGTTTAGCTACTGGTACCAGTTTTATTTTTTTCCATATATCTGGGAATTCTTGTTTGTACCATATTTTATTGATGTGTTCGGTTAATTTATTTATGTGATTATCTGGTAGTTGTTTTAATATTTTGTAGGCGATTTTGTTTATTCCTGGCATTGTATTTTTACTGTTGTGTATTATTTTAAATAATTCTTCTGGTAGAAATTCGTCTTTGTTTGTATACACTATTGGTAACTTTAGTTGTTTTTCTTTTTCTATTATTGATGTAATTATATTTGTCTTTATGAACTGCTCCATATTATTTTTATTGTAGAATAGATTGCTCTTTTCTCCTCTTTTGTTATTAAAAATTCTGATTTTATTCCATAATTCTCTGGTATTTAGTGTTGGGTTTATTTTATTTATGAATTCGTTCCAAGATTTTTTTTTCTCTCGCCGTATTTCCAGTCTTAATCTGCTTGATACCTTTCTGAGTTCTATTTCTATATATATATTTCTTCTATTATTATTGTATAATTTTAATTTTTGTTTTTTTATTTCCCATATTTTTCTTATTTTGTCTGTCCACCAAATTTTTGGTATATACTTATTATTATTTTTTATTATTATTGTGTTATTTTCTATTATATTTTGTAGTTCTGTTTCATAATCTACTAAGTCAAATGTGTGTGAAGGGTTTAAATTTATTATTTCTTCTGTGGCTTTCTTGAAGTTGGTTCTAATCAATGATTGTGTGTTGTAAGTGTTGATGTTTTCTATTGTGATTCTTATGGGTAGATGATCTGTATTTCCAATTTTTGTACTGTCTATTTCCCAATTAATTTTATTTGTTAAGTTTTGTGAGGTTATTGATATGTCTATGGCTGAGCTCCTTCCCTGAGATCCTATCCATGTATGTTCTCCATTATTTAGTACTATGTAATTTGAGGTTGAGATTATGTTTGCTATTAATTTTCCTCTATTATCTTCTTTGCTATTATTCTCCCATAACGTATGATGAGCGTTGATATCACCAACTATTATTGTTTTGATATTATTATTGTTGCTATTGTTGTCATTTATTAGTAATTTAAATTTATTTTGTATTATTTTATTATTTATATTAGGTGGTATGTATATTCCAATAATATTTAAAATATCATTATTTGTGTCTATTATTTGAATTTTTATAGTTTCTATTGGTTGATATTTCGCATTAATTTCTATTTCTTTTGAATTTATGTTGTTATTGATTATGAACCCTACTCCTCCGTAGTTGTCTGGTCGGTGTTTTATATATAATTGTTTATTTTTGAATTTTATTCTATGATTTTCATTTGTCCATGTTTCACTTATAAATGTGATGTCTATTTTTTCTTTGTTAATGTATTGATCCAGTTCTTCTTTATTTTGTTTTAAGCTTCTAATGTTTAATTGCATGATGTTTATATTGTTACTCATTTATATTGTTTAATTTTTTGAATTGTTTATTTGTTGTTGCCACTATCTTATCAATCTTTTGGATTTGTTCTAGGATTTCCATGATAGCTAGGTCTGAGTTCGTGTCTATAGATGTTGGGTTTATGAAACTTTGAGCAGTTGTTTGTACTTTTCTGTTTATTTTTGTAATTTCTATTATGGTATTTTTGATTTCATTTATCTCTTCTTTTAATATTTGATTTTCTTTTAGTAACTTTGTTTTGATTTCTGCCATTTCTTTTTTAACTGTTTCTATTTCATTATTGTTTTTGTTTGAAATGGGAGGAAAGTTTTCTTGTTCTAAGTTAAAATCTTTTGGAATCCTTGGTTTTACTATATTCCTTGCTTCTCCGTATGGTATACGTTTTGTGATCATCATGTATTTTATATTTTTTTGATTTTTAAATTCCTCGCAAATGAAGTTGTTGGTGATATGGTTTTCTCCGCAGTAATAGCATTTAGATTTATTTTTACATTGCTCTTTAATATGGTCGGTTTCCGCACAGTTTGTACATTTTTGTTTACCTCTACAGTTCTTTTGTGTGTGTCCATATATCAAGCATTTTTTGCAAATTAATGGTTTGGGTATATAATAAGTTACCCTTCTATTTACTTCATATATTGATATATTATGTGGGAGAGTGGTTGATCTGAAAGTTATTTTAATCGCATTTGATGGTTCAACTTTTTTCTCTGTGTTATTCCATCTGGTTATTCTTTCTATTTTTGTGATTTTGGTGTTAGATATTATGTTTTTTTCTAGTACACTAATATCAACGTTTTCAGGTATTTTATTAATGTAACCTATCGTTTCTAGCATAAAGTTTGGTACATACATCTGATATTGGTGAATCCTTTCCAGGTCTATGCTTTTTAGTATCTTGTTTGCAGTGTCCATGTCTCTAGCATGAACTTTAACTTTATTTTTGCCGAAGTGTTTGATTGACAGAATTTTTCCATAATTAAGTGTATTTAATTTTTCAGCTATTACTATGTCTTCTATTCCTTTTTTCTCTATTATCACATAGTAAGGGCCCATATCTCCTGGTTGATATTTATTTTTATTGTTATATATTATTTCTTTGGTTTTTGTACTTTGAACCGAAATGTATTCGGTTTTCGTCTTTTTGACTTGTGGTTCGAATCCCTTAAAGTCTCCATTTAAATTTTCTATCATTTCTGTGTCATTTATATCGGCGTCACCCGCCATCTTGTTTTCTATAATTGTAGAATTTGTTCGTCTATTATTTTTAATTTTTTTTTTTTTTTTTTCTCTCTCTAATTTATTTAAATAATAGTCATATTTTATCGATTTTACTATTTCACTTCTATTATTTTTAACTTTTCTTTTTAATTTTCTATTTAATTGTTTATTTTGCTCTTGTTGTCTTGACGTCAGCGCGTCAGACATTTGTCTAGACTTGTTTTTTTTTTAATCCCTTTTTGTTTATTATCGTCTTTATACACAAATTTCACTGTTAATTCACTCAATCTATTTTTTATTTAATTTACCACTTTATATATAGTAAATTTTATTTATTTTAAATTTTCACCGGTATGAGTAGTTCTATCTTTATTTTAGTGTTATTCATCTAAAAGTTGAATATGAACTCGAGATCGTTATTTAGTTTTTGCTTTTTTTTATAGTGGATATATTTTGACAGATGCGTGTAACTTTCAATTTTTTAAATTTTTTTTTGTTTTTGAAAACCAATAAATTTAAATTTCAATTTTTTTTGTTGTAAAAAAAAAGACAAAATACACTTACACAAATCTACAACAATAAATTTAAAAAAAAATAAACTTAACATAATTATTCATTATTTCAATTATTTTCACAATGAATTAAGATGAATGGCACAAAACGAAATGTTAAAATTATGAATTGACCATAAAAAATCATCCATCTTTATTTTTCCTATAAACTATTTCTCCAGTACTGAATAAAAATACTTCTTTTTATATATTTTGTCAGTACTGCTATAATTATTTTCTCAGTAACCATAAAAATTTACTCAGTACTGAATACATTTTTTTTCCTGGAAATATTTTTTATTTCACTCGCACTTTAAGAAAAATTATGTTTTTTATCCCGCCTTGGCTATTTTGTCAGTATTTTTTCATAATGGAAATCAGGTTTTAGACCTATTTTACACACAATTTGCAAATTATTAAATTTAATTTATTTTCACAAATTATTTTGCGACACATACTAAATATACTCGTATTAATGTTTAAAACGCAGACCTCAGTAACAGTGTTATTAAATATCATATAATTTACATTTAAATAAAAAACAACAATTTCACTTACTGCAACAGTTCCTTGTCGTGTATATTTTGTGGAAGCAACATATGAATATTTAACTGTTAATACAACAGCATTCATTAAGTTTTTAGCCGCCTGTATAAGCGAGGTGGCACTGTCCAGCTGGAAAAAAGAAATAAAATTACAAAATTAAACACTTAGAAAAGTTCGGGAAAAACTTTACAAATACCCCGGACACGATTAATTCACCACTAATGTTCTGAACATCAGCTTTAACCTTTGAAGTGATTTGAATTTGATGACAATACAATGAAATACGCTGTAAATAGGCCAACAAATCTTTTTTGGTACTACTCTCTGGACATTGTTCCGCAATTTCTCGCGTTAATTTATCTAATTTTTGTCCAGCCTCAGATATTTTTTTTGCTGCGTTAATTACATCCATTGTAGTTTTGAGTGGGCCACGACCACGAGTAAAATCTGTCATTTCCATCATAATCATACACATATGTTTTGCCAAGAATATTATATCGTTTCCTGTGTCATCCCACTTCGCAACTTCCGAGTCAAACGTTAATTTTTCCCGTCGGAATAGTTCCACTTGTTGAGCAATCTTTTGTTTATCTTCTTCGTTCATTTTTCTCATAGCTTCCTGTATTAATAGGGTTAATAGTTCTAATTAACATAATTCTTAAAACATATATGTAATATAAAAACATATTTAAATTTTTTATATTAATATTAAACTTGAAATACTTTATGATATATATTTTTTTACTATGTAATCTTTTTTGGGACTCAAAGCACTCCCAGCTCTCTGCGGTTCGCTGCTTTACGTCTTTACCTTACGGTTTGCAGCCAATTTGAGGACGTACGGCTATAGGTCCGATTTACCTAACCATCTGCACATTGCATAGCTCCATGGCAGCCTATAGTACTGGCATGGAAGATGGGTCGGCCCATAGATTTTGCACTCCAACAGGGGGTCAGTTGTGTTCATTCACACCACCGATCGTAATCAAGTGGTGAAAAATCCCTTTTGCATCCTGCCCCTATCGGGATTCGAACCCGGTACCTCCCGCTCCAACTGCCGCAGCTTTAACCGCTGCGCCACCTGGGCGGTACTTTATAATATTAATTAGCCAATTAAATTAACTTGTAAGCATAATGGAGTGTCAAATATATGTTAGTTGGCGATCTGAGCGACATCGCTCAATCCAAACAAATAAAAAAATAATTTTTCCATACCCTTGCTGTTGTAATTCCACTGATATCAGGATACTCATCCACTGTGGGATCTCCAGTATGTGCACTTGCTATTTAAACAATACAAATTAATATTTTAGACAAATAGATAATGCATATATTATACACTACACAAAATAAAGTTATGGAAAAAATAAAAGAGTGCAATATAAAATATAATCTAACTAAAATATAATGAGACTTCTTATTCAACTAAGCATTAAGTAAAAATAAAACAAATAAGATGATTTCCAATAATTCTAATGTTTTTTTCGAATACGAATATACAAAAACGAATAAATATCCATGTAATATACATCTCTGCTTCTGATAAATATTAATCTGATAAATAAACTTACAAAAAATTAAAATAAAATACTTGGTCATGTAATGTACAGTACCTCCGTTTGATATGATTTAACCAATTAGTTGTTATATAATATATTAATTTTTCCTTTTTGGTGTAAATAACCTTTCCAATGAGTCAATAATTGAAAGGCTAGTAAAAAAATTTGAAGAGTAAAAGGTAT
>OZ010736.1:79059166-79061666 GCA_963932295.1 Tipula lateralis | reverse complement strand
ACGCATTTGTAGACTGAAGAAGCGAGAATGGTGGAAGGATAAGGTCTTAAGAGCACAACAACTCAGCAATGAGAACAATTTGCGTGGTTTCTGTAAAGGAACCACCGCATTGCACCATACCTTAAGATCTCGGTCAACTGCCATTCGGGACCAGGATGGAAACCTCTGTGTTAACGTCGATGCGGTACTCGATACATGGCGTGAACATTTTTCTGATCTACTTAATGTTCCACATGTATCACAAGCTGTATTTGAATACCCTCAAATACAGACCGCGGAGAAGTTCATTGAGGATCCATCCTATGAGGAATTCACAATGGCCATGCAGAGATTAAAGAAAAATCGTTCACCAGGGGTTGATTGCATTAATTCAGAGCTCTTGAGATTCGGAGGGCTAACTTTGTGGAACTGTCTCTTCGACCTTGGCGAAATGAAGTTATGCCTGACGAACGGAAAGTGGCCGCAATATGCCCAATATTCAAAAAGGGTGATCGGATGAAATGCGAGAACTATCGCGGTATAGCTCTCCTTTGCACAGCATACAAGTTACTGTCATACATTATCTTGGGAAGAATTACTCCTCTAGCGGAGGAAATTGTCGGTGACTACCAAGGAGGATTCCGTCCAAATCGGTCAGTCACTGATCAAGTTTTTTCGCTACGGATGTTTCTTTCAAGTACTACGAAACATCTCGCGATGTACACCAGGTATTCCTAGATTTCAAGCAAGCCTATGACTCGATCAATCGAGAGAGGCTATGGTATGCGCTTGAATATTTAGGAATACCGAAAAAATATGTACATCTGTGTAAAATGACAGTAACGCAGTCACAATGCTGTGTCAAAGTTGAGAACAGGCTATCGAGATTTTTGCAATTACTTCTGGTGTTCGACAAGGAGATGCGCTGTCCCCGATACTTTTTAATCTGATGTTGGAATACATTCTTCGTAAAAGTGAAACACCTCAGGGCAACATCTTATTCCGACAATCCAATCAACTTCTTGCATATGCAGATGATATCTGTGTGATTGGATTAAATGGCAACGGAGTGAAAGAGATACTTGATCCACTGGAACAGTTTTTAGCTTCCGTCGGTCTCAAAATCAACGAGTCCAAAACCAAATATCTGATCTCTGGTTTTCGAGACCAAGACGCAAGTGATTTCAGTAGTGGAATCCACACGTTTGAAGGAGTAATGCGATTCAAGTATCTTAGATCTCTCATTACTCCGATAATAGTGTGGGAGAGGATATCAAGGTTCGTCTTGCCGCTGGCAATCGGGCTTTGTATCCTCTACGTCCACTTCTGAAATCAAAATATCTTGCAAATACGGATAAGCTGAAACTGTACAGAGTGTTGATCAGACCCGTTGTCATAACACTATAACGCATCCATCTGATCTATGTATATACAAGTTTGATTATTTAAAACACAAAACCTTAGTTTGAGGTGAGGGATAAGAAAATTATGGACGTTTATTTGACCAATATTCCGGTATATTTTCAGTGTACGGTGAGTAATTGGTTGCACTTTATATGTACGAAAAATACATAAAACCCAAAAATCGCCACTATAAGGAATTTAAACAAAAAAAAATTCAAATTTTGATATTATACTATCTGCGGATGTAGAATAGTAAAAAAATATAATTTTTAATGAAGTATGAAAACATTGTTAGTTTTCCGTTTTAATATATTCCATAACTGTATTTCGAAGAGTGTATTTAAATTATAGAAATATGGTTAAAAATATTGTAAGGAATTTATATCGAGTTTTAAAACATACAAAATAAAACACTAAATTTAATTTTGTATGAAAAGCATGCATTAACACATAAAAAGCATTACATCTACTACGAGTTTCCAATGTCATGTCTTCGACAGGTTCAATTCAGTATCAGTGTCCAAATCTTCGGAGCTCTGTAAACACAAAAAGCTATAAATATATTTTAAATAAAAATCTTACATTTGCTTCTAGTCTCTAGCGTATAATGTTCATCTTCTATATCTTCTGGATCCAATTCATCTTCATCCTTTGGTTAATTGAATTATTTAAGAATTTGGTTACGATTGTTAGAATAATATAATAATATATAATAATATATATAATAATATATATATATATAATAATATATATATATATATAATAATATATATATATATATATAATAATATATATATATATATATAATAATATATATATATATATATAATAATATATATATATATATATATAATATATAATATATATATATATAATAATATGTATATATATATATAATAATATATATATATATATATAATAATATATATATATATATATAATAATATATATATATATATATATATATATAATAATATATATATATATATATATATATATAATAATATATATATATATATATATATAATAATATATATATATATATATATATATATATATATATATATATATATATATATATAATAATATATATATATATATATATATATAATAATAT